>OOFJ01109304.1:0-13660 GCA_900323375.1 Benthosema glaciale
GGGTGTTCGCCGCCTGCTGTCACTATGCTGTCACTGTCCTCTGCGGAGGTTTGGTCCAATGGAATCTCACGCCATGCGACCGTGGCTCCATACTGGGGATGGTGGATTTTTTTTTCCTTCTTTTTACTCAAGTAAAAGTAGCGACACGTAAGTCTACTATGCAAGTATGAAGTCCTGTATTAAAAACCTTACTTGAGTAAAACATACAAAAGTAATATAGCTTGAGGAACGTGAATAGAGCGGGGCGCCACTTCTCTGCCGCCATGTTCTGACTGAGCAGTGTTCTCTGTTCCCTGTTCTGACTGAGCAGTGTTCTCTGTTCCCTGTTCTGACTGAGCAGTGTTCTCTGTTCCCTGTTCTGACTGAGCAGTGTTCTCCTTCTCAACTGGCATCACACTATACCTGTTCTGACTGAGCAGTGTTCTCGTTCTCAACTGTTCTGACTGAGCAGTGTTCTCGTTCTCAACTGTTCTGACTGAGCAGTGTTCTCGTTCTCAACTGTTCTGACTGAGCAGTGTTCTCGTTCTCAACTGGCATCACACTATACCAAAGTGAAAGAACCGGTTATTTGATTATTTTACTTTATGTATCACATATTTTCAAAAGCTCACAACGTGTCACGATGCGACACGTTGTGAGCTTGTAGATCGAAAAATAGCCAAAGTATAAATGACGGCACTTAAGTATGCTTTACTGGTAACTAAACTTCAAATAATTTTACAGTGGAGAAAAATATTTCATTCTGAAATGTGGTGGAGTAGAAGTTACCAAAGCATCAAACAATTAAAATACTCGAGTGAAGTGAAAGTATACGTCAAAATTGCATCACAGTAGGTTACTCTGTGCTAGAGTAAATGTACTTCATAAATGTACCTCTGGCCCTCTCCATCATGCATGGATATAAGAAACGACAGGCAGGTTGAGGAGGGGGCTCGCCTCCTTAGCGACCTCAAATTGATTTCTCCCGGCAGGGGCGAGTTCAAAGCCTTGCGCCCTTATAGTGCATGGAGAGCCTTTCAGCATACAGAGATGCATGCAGCACTCCATGCATGCATATGCAATAATGCCAATCCACATGCGCTCTTCGAACCCACTGTGAGAGAACACACACACACACACACACACACACACACACACACACACACACACACACACACACACACACACACAAAATGTGTGCGCACGTAGATGTGCACATGCACACGCACACACATGTTCATTTTGGTAGTTAGTCTTCTTAGTCTTACTCTTTTGGACAAATTTTTAGTAATTTCTATACTTTGTTTTAGTCTACTTTTAGTCAATATGAAAACTAAAAACATTATAGTCCAGCTTTAGTAAAAAATTATAATAAACAAAATAGTAGGCCTGCACAGGGTGCAATCAGGTGTGGATGGATTTGCAAGGAATCTGCAAGCAGTGGGTGGGTTGAGAAACATCAAAGTGATAGATAACTCCATAACAACCACAAACATCACTGTCAAATCATTAGGAAGGACATAATCAACAAAACCCCAGTCACCACACCACCAAAATGTCAGTGCAGTGCCATATGAACACCGTTCAAAATGAGGTATACTGTATAAGAAAACTACAAAGATGCTGCCCTCTCGTACAGAACCATTTCTATACTGTATATATATAGTATATAGGTCTAGGACAGCGACAGGTCGAGTTTCACTCAAAAAATGGGTCAGTATAGCGCCGGGACCAGCGGTCCCCAAACCTTTTTGGCCGTGCAGCTGTTACCTCCTGACCTAGCTGACGCACCACACCCCCCTAACACTTGTTGTATTTGGCCAAAAATTATACATTTTTAAATATGATTATGGCAAATAATCATGGAATGTCATGGTACTGACAGACATGTCCATGAGGAATAGGCCTACACATAGACAGAGTAAGTCACTAATGTTGCTCTGGAAAGGGAAGTCTGGAGCTCTCTGATGGAGCTGTTGCCCCCACGACCCGACTATGGATAAGCGGTTGAAAGGAAGTGTTGCCAGTCAAGAATCAATCAGCCATCCTGTCACAGCTCACAACATTCAACATCAGCCACAGCACAGCGGATCCACACATCTTCAATTCCAATGTCAAAGCCAAACAAGACTAGGTTGAACTTAAAAGGAAATAGCAAACCTTCAACAGTAGACAACGCAAAGCATATAAACTGTAAATTGGCATCAGCATTAAACTCCAGAGCCAGAAACAGTCACTGAACATTGGCCAAAATGTCAGCAATAGGACAACAGCTAGAATTAGTATACGCTGTATGCAACACAAGGAACAGCAAAAAAGGTGTCTACTGTACCTTGAGACGTTTTGCGACTTCATCACTTCATCAGCCTATATAACTGATGACCAGCGTCAGACTTTGGATCCTGCATGGATAGAGATGGAACCTCCCGCCTTCACACTTGCTCCAATATCCCTTTGAATTAAACAACCATGTTGGAAAAGTTAAGTATGAGGTTTCACACAGGCATAATGTGTGGTCAAGGTCAAGGATGTTTGATACATTAGGAAGTACTGCCGAAGCAGACGACCCACAACACTCCAGGTTAACCTTAAATCCTTCCAGGTGCAAGGCGCAACAATGCAATAAAGAAGAGAAAATTCCAGCACTCATGTCCTTTTCACATGATTTTATTTACCTCTGACAAGCAGACAACGTACGGGTTTCGGCCTGGTCGGCCTTCCTCAGCGCTGTTTCTTTTGTTTGCTACAAATACGAGTATTAAAGTGTTTCGTTTAGCTTCTATCCTGGGTTTAAAGGGATATCACTTGTGGGTGTTTTCAATGAATCTGTCATGATTAAAATGGAGTTTGAAGTTGCAGTGGGTTATATTGGATGAATGTCATATCTAAATATTGAATCAAGCAACTTAAAAACGATCTGGGGTCCTTACAAAAGCCTGGGTCATGAAAACGCTCCCAAGTTTGAAAGTGAAATATCCCTTTAAGTTATAGGTAGTGTTTACTTGCACTTCTTTTACCAAAATCTATCAAATCATATCATTGTATTTATACTAATATAAGGCAATAAGAACATTATGTTCTTATTTCAGCTTAAAATCTAACACACAGTCACACGCACAGTGCGCAATCTCACGCACGCACGCACGTCGTCAACTCACCTGTCGAATAGTTTACACAGTTGGAAAGAAGAGACCAAGTCAATTTGTGTTCATCATGATTCATGGCGAGTATTTCAAATATACAGACGGTTACTGTGCAGTTTTAACTCCCTAGCTCGCCTGACAACACTATTGTTTACTCGAGCTTGTAGTGGAGAGACCTCTTTCTCTGTTCGTTTACCGCAGCTGTGGGGGAAGGGGGCGGGGCCACCGGAGGGTTTTAGAGACATGTGCAACCTGATTAACCATTGGTTGATTGATTGAAGTATTACAGTTTGCAGAAGTTACAGACTAGTACATTTCAAGCACAACTCAATTAATACAATAAACTGTTAGTGTTAACTGTGGGACGACACCATATATAAAGCATTACACTTATTTACAATAGGGTCCACCATTTTCAATTCATCAGAACATTTAGAGACACACAAATATACCCTTTCGTATAGCCAAAAACAGGAAATCATTATAAGTAGATTTTTGTAAAACATTATTATTATTTTTTACCAGATTCTGTCCCAAAATCCAATAAATCTTTATGTATAGTCTATATGTGTTCAAGACGGATCTGTCTCATGTTTCATGCATATTCCATCCTAAATGGCTTTCAAAGTTTGCAGGATTTTCCCTTTTAAACAAAAAGCATCAAATTATGAATGCAGCGTGCAATTTACATGGCATCTTGCATGCACTTTCCTACTTTAGCCCGAGAAATATATCCCACACTTTTCACATTGGCCTGTTATAGCGCCACCAGGAGGCCACAACCTGATCTGGCCTGATGGAGACCTGTGCCCATGAAGGGAACTGTTTCTAGTTTTCTGTCTCAATTCGCTGTTTTGCATTTGTTTTGTTTAGTTTAGTTTTGAAGACTATTTGTCCTTTGCATGTTAATGAATAACAATACGAATTGTATATTGTTTGTTCAATTTCACCAAAGAGAATACACTACAGTCAAAGTGAAATAAGACAAAAATAGCAGAGGCCATATATCACACAATTGGAAAGTCAATGAAACAGTAGGTCGTAGATTTGTTTCAACGGGATGTGTCACACACACACACACACACACGCACACACACACACACACACACACACACATCAGTAGCCTACTCTGTCTGTATACTGTCTCTTGCTGCCAAAGGAGTCCTCATCAGTATTCAGTAATGTTTAAATCTCCCAGGTGTGGAGTCTTGACAGGGTCACAGGCAGAACCAATGGGAATGCACTCCACCCCGGAGCCAAATAGGAGGCATGCTTTGGGCTGGGTGTTGGCAGAGTGCATTAGAGGCTCACAAAGACTTATTTGAAAACTTTAGTTTCCAGTTTGTATATTTTGATTATTATTATTATTAACCAATTGAGCCAAAACATTATCTATTCAAAAATAGCAGATCTACAAGCTCACAACACGTCGCAAGCTTAGATCGGTTATTGGCGAAAAAGTGAGGGATTTATTTATTTATTGTATATTCGAGTGCTTTTACCTTGGTAAATCACTGTTGACTGCATAAACGGAAGTGCTGGAATTTGACGGAAGTAGCTAAATGCAGAGCATTTTGGTGGTACCGCTCAAGTACATTTGATGCTTTACTTCTGTTGACATTCTCCGTGAATGAAACAAGTGTTGAGATTGAGATTGGTTGAAATACATCAACGGACGTTCCTCACCGACACTTTTCCGACTAGGTACTCTCTGCCTTAGGTTGTGAGTGACCAGGCTTTTCTCTTCGCAGATGAGTAAGGCTGGGAACGAGGCTATGGTAAAGTATACCATATATGCCAAATTACCAGAGAGGCGCACACACCTATGCCTTGAGTTCGCCAGGAAGCTTTTTAAATCTAACTTCAGGACCTCCTCAGGAAAGAGATCTCAAAACGTCAAACAAGAAATGGTGACGACCTGGACACTCCATCATGCAGAACTGAGAGATCCCATATATGTGCAGACTTTTAAATGATAATGGATTTTAGATTTGTGTTTTTACATTTTGATTTTTAGATAGGCTATGGCATGTTAGATGTGAAGATTTTATAATTTGTGATAATTTGTGTGTTTTTAACACACAAATGTGTCTTTTTAAACCTGTAATCAAGCTGAAAGTTGAATAAACATTTACGACATTTACGTACTTGTACTTTTTAATACTCAAGTAAATATTTGAAGAGGACTTTTACACCACTTTTATATGGTTGAATTGCTACATTCACTTTTACTTAAGTGAAGTAAAGTATATCCACCGCTGATCAAATTCCCACAGGTTCTGGTATAGCCCGGACTGGGCTCAAGAGACTCGAGACACGTGTCTGGTGTGACTGCAATCTAATCCGCAGCCGCCGCTAATGAAGACACCACAGCTTGTATATGCAGGGGCTCATTATGCATGGAAAAACACACTTCTTTTCTCGGCTGCTCATATGCAGGATGTTATGAGCCCGCTGCTGTGTTTACAGACATGCCCTATACACCGCCGGTGTCACGTAATCAGGCAGTATTTATAGAGGTGACGATAACGAAGGTTGAAACAAAGCCATCTGTCCTGGGAGGTTCGACTGCGAACGTGTGTTCATTACTTATTCCCGGGTCACCCCGTGCATGGAGCCTCGGTCCCCCCGCAGTGGAGGAGAGCCCGAGGCTGCAGCTATAGCGCATTAGAGAGAGAGGCTTGGGTAAATATAACTCATGCCAGTAGAGTAGAAATAAGAATTAAATTAACATCTCATATTAGCTGCTACATTTGAACGATAACCCGCACATACGCCTTCATTTGTAACCCTATAGCGGCCCATCTTTACCATATAAGCCCGGCTTCATTTGGTGCCAGGCACCCATGACCAAGAATGTATAGGCCTATAGACAAACCCAACACTATACTGTAGGCTAGCTAGCATTGTTTTTTTTGTATAAAATACTATTTATTCATCAATCCATCCATCCACTTCAACCCTGCTTATCCGTAGTCGGGTTACGGGGGCAACAGATCCACCAGAGCCCCCATCATCCTCAGGCTCTGCTCCTGTTAGGGAGGATGGGTCTGATGTTACTGGGTTAAGGAGTTCCTCAACGTGTTTAAAACTATTTAAAACAATTTATTATTATTATTTGATATTATAATATTGGATTCAGATTACAGCTACAGAAGTGCACTCCTCGGAGCACAGGTCTCTACTTGGATGGGTTGCCTTACCCAAGGCTGTGTCAATCGTATGGTGTAACCTACAGTTCCAGTTTGAGAGTTTATAGGCCACAACGTGTAGCAAGGGTGGAGATTCTTCGACATCTACAGCCTCATGGGAGTGTGGCTGCAAAGTTTCTTGTGTCCAGCAATGCCGGAGATAGTTGTTCACAGGCAAACAGTGAAGCAAACACACGTCAAGCAAAGACACACGCGCGCACGTCAAGCAAACACGCACGCACACAGGCACGCACGCACATGAAGAGGCAAATCACACCATGAAATTGGATAGTATACTGGAGGCCAAGCTGGCCAGAATACCAGTATCCAGTGAGGGATTTATGTGTGGCACGTGGTGGTGGGGCATTCTGCCTGAGTTGTTTTTTTGCCCTGCCAGTTACAGTATAATAGAGTCGTTGAATGTCCTGCTGACAGTGTAGCTCACTAGCCAGCGTGGCTCACTGGGGGAATATTTACGTTTGCTTGGCGGAGTTCCGCAACACCAGTCAAGCATATCCATATAGGTCTAACATTTATCCTGGGCAAACACTGTCTGAAGCCTGACTCATACCTACTGTATGTCGTCGTGTAATGGTGTCGCGCGCTGAAAACTGCCGATCTACACGCTCATACGCGCGTCGTGGCTGCACCGCGCCCCGCATTGGGAGCTTATAGATCGGCTATTTTCTGGTTCACGGCCCCGCCGTACGACGGAGCATAAATTATTGTGGCGTGAGGTGTATCCAGTGAATGAGAAGCAATATACCCCGTCTGACAGAAAGACTCGGATCTAATCCTGACTCAGTCTGCTGGCCCCGATTGCACCTGAAGATAATACACAGAACGTGTCGGCAGGCACACAATGGAAAGCTGGCTGAACTGTAGGGCCCGCGCTTTGCTTGCTGCAGAGAGCCGCGCTGTGCGAGCTGAAATGGCAATACAAACAATAATAAGTATAGCTCAAATGTCGCAGTATTTGTTCACTCTTCAACTACAAGAATGCAAACTCCAGAGACAGAAGGCTCGAAAAACAAATAAACAAAATGGCTCCCAAATTACTTTTTTTATTCTGCATGCCTATAAAGTACATATAGAATATTTCATTTTAGTAAGATTACTGTTTTCGTAGTTTCTCCAATGATTCATTAAGATGAACATTTGGCAAAAACAGCAGTGCTACACTGAGCTTGTACATTGACTATTTTCAATATTTGATGTACAATGATGTATACACAGTACTAAACAGTAGCCAGGGCTTAATAGGCTAGTTAAAATCCATGCAACCACTTCTTTCATATAGCAAATATAACAGGGGAATGAGTCTGACCAGTTGTAAACCGGCATTTTTTGCTACAAAGTATAATGGCTTAAGTGGTTAAACAACATCAGTTCATCCCAAACATATGTTCCTATGACCCGCCAAGGACTCCTTACATCACATACACAGCCCACCACTTTCCCATATCCCTCTGAGGATTTACCCAAGGACATGTCTTCCTCATGTTGACATCTGTCACAGCGGTGGAGAGCAGAGCAGACAGCCCACGGGGCTCTGGGGATTTGGAAGCATTTTACTGTGTTGGTCGACTATTTACCATCACAGACAGGTAAAGGTGGGGTGTCAGTAATGATAAGGACAATACAGTAGCTGATGACTTTCCCTGTGGACACCTGATGCTATTACGCCGCCTAATGAGCGGTAATAGTTCCCCTGACTGCATGACCAACAACGGCCAGTGCGGTTTCCAAGGCGTAAACTGCCAAGCTTACAACAGTCAATTAAGAACAACCTGAGGTCTACATTCCGAGCTGGATAATAATACACGGAATGGCAGAATTCACAATCACGTGTTACTAAATATAACGATAATTAACATTACAGAGAGACGGCTACAACTTCTAACTTGGTACTAATGAACTCATTACCATGTGCATGGGAGAATAATGTGATTCTCCACTAACACCACTAAAAGTGAGGATTCTAAAAGGCATGTATATTTATTTATTGACTTCCATCCATCTTCAACCGCTTATCCGTAAAGGTAGGAGCGCACGTACATTGAGGAGGTGCTGACCACGGAAGACAGACTTGAAATATAGTAAAGAGAGGTCACACAGCTCGTAGACTTTACACGTGATGAGTTCTTTTTCAGCTCGTAGACTTTACACGTGTTGAGTTCTTTTTTCAATCTACACCTAAACTCTCTTCACCGAAAATAGCAGATCTACAAGCTCAAGTGTAGAGTTATTTTCAACCTGTTCTATAATGGAAACTGATATTCTCTCAAGTTTTCATCTATGACATAAACTGTAGCCTATCTTAGGGGGACGGATTTGCATATTTATGTACCATAATATGACGTAAGATTCTAAACATAACAGTGTGATTCAAGGGTGCCAACTATGGATGAAAAAGTCATTTGGGGTGCCTTGAGTAAAACCAAAAAAAAGTTTGCGAACCCTGCAGTACGCTATAGCATATTTTGCACGTAACGATTATCTGACATATTTCTGCTCCTGATAATATATGTTATAACCCTTAAGGTTGTTTGTGTATTTACATAATGTCTGGCAACAACAAGTAGCCTAAAAAGAGACCAGAATCTCATTATCACATAATACTGCTCAGCTTTGAAACCAACAGCTCAGGGAATGAATGAATTAAAAATAAAAATAAATCGCCTGTGTGAATATATCAAGCGATTTCGACGCGGCTCGAGTTCAAGAACTAGTGATGAGCATTTAGTTCTTCATTACCTCATTCCGCTGAATTTCAACGTCTATATTAATCACAGAGATGAATTGAATAATCAAAAAAAGTTAATTGACAGATTAATCTAATCGTTAGTCGCAGCCATATACTTTGTTGTCTCGCAGGACTTCAAGACCAAGAAAAATAAATAAAGTTAATGAACCCTTTAATTAATTGAATGGAAATAAATATACCTTCCATGCAAAAGCAATTCACTGGGCTGTTTGGAGTAAACAAGGCTGTTCATGGACATTCATTCAGACATCAGAGGGCAAAGTTATAGTTGCGTTCCACCCTCTGTTAGTGAGCCTGCCATCATCACAAGGCTATGCGAGCGAGTGCTTTGTTCATTATTCCTGTTCATTTCACATACCCTGTGATGAATTTAATTAACTTGATATGAATACTGTGTTGCAATAACAAACATAGGTATTTAGCAAACACTCTTATCAAGAGGGACTTACAAATACACGATCAGAGTAAATGAGTGAACAATAAGTGAACAAATGACAGCACGTAAATATAGTCACGTAATGTAAATTGAGTACAAAGAAAACGTGCCATGAAGTAACTATAGCAAGTAAACTTTTCAAACCCACCTCAAAACACACCTGTTTAGGCAGGCCTATGGTTGATTTGTGTTTTCTGCTGCAAGTTGTACAGTATTCTGCGTTTTAAAATGTATTTTGTACTATCTGATTTTAATTTGTTGTATGGCGACCTTGAGTATTATTAAACATCAAGGCAAGGGCAGGTTTATTTGTGTAGCTGTATAGCACATTCACACATCAAACTTAACGTGTGTATAGTTGACCTGCTATCTAAATTAATTTGTTCATTTGTTATTCAGCATTCATTTGTGCACTTGTGCTGGGTTGAGTATATGATGGTTATTTTACTTGTATATTTTAAATTCTTGATACTTTAACACTATAGTACTCTCAGTACATCTCAGAGGTAAATATTGGACTTTTTATGCCACTGAAATTATTTTACATCTTTATAGTTACTTTGCAGTTTGAGATTAAATGATACGTAGCTTGCAGAGTTAGTTCAGTCAGATATACTCCAGCGACTGTATGCTTGAGGGGTTAATACGCTATACTATGTGTGTGTATACCGTGTTTGCCAGACCCACATGTCATACGCTGATGTGGCAGTCAGCTGACAAATTGGGCAGGGTATCTTTTATGTCTGGTATACTCCAATTGCCTTTCTGAGGCCAATGCTTTTGTTCTGTTATTCCCAAATCAATTTTGAATGTAGGATTTTGAATGCAAGACATAGCTACTTGGTAGATGGACCAAACTAATTTATTGTACAAGCCAGAGCAGATGGACATGCTGTCATGACAGAGCTTGGCTCGTGCAGGCTCTCTCCTGTGTGTGGGGATGATTTATTCTGTGTGCATCGATTCACAACCGGTGGTCGGTCGCACACAGCTCAGAGTCTCTTTAGTTTGGATTGTAGGCCAAGTGTGACTGCATCAGCCATCATATGTAGAGAAGGAAAACAATATGCACATCGCAGTTTTTAATGAAGGTGCTGGACCCAAAAAGTGATCAAATTAATAAAAAAGTGTCCGCACACAATATAATTCTGCTCCCCGTCCTCTTTATTTCAACCTATGAAACAACGAAGTTTCGCCCCCTCTGGGCTTTCTCAAGTTCTGATCAGCCAGCATCAAGTACTGGATTTGGAGTAAGTCCCTGTGACATAGCACCTATAGCATCATGTCTCCAGGGGGTGTATTTGTACATCATGGCCGTGGGATGTGCTTGCATATCAAGCCGACTCATGCAACAGTAACATAGGGAGATACGCTCCTGCCCTATATGTATCGGCAAGGCTTACTAGGGGATGGGGTAGCTTTGGTATAGCTCCACTGCTTCTATGATTCTGCCTTGCAGTAGAGCTATGTGACAGTCGGACCTCAAACCCGGACCTAAATCGGACCTCAAAACCCGACCAGCCTCTCTTCTGGAGTGGGTTTCTCACGAACGGCTAACCAAATCAACAATACAAACACGTCTTGTGTCATTAGAAACCCTTCTTACCTTGGTGGAAGCACTCCGAGCCCCCCACCACATGTATAAAATGCATTTTTTTGCGCAGAAAGCGATTGTTTTTCACCAGAAGAAAAATATTGTCTATGGAGGTTTTCTCAGGGCAATATCGCTAGAGGGCGCAAATCCTGTTTTCCGGGGGAAAAACAACCACTTTCTGCCCAAAAACTGCATTTTATATGTGTGGTGGGGGGCTTGGAGTGCTTCTACCAAGGTAAGAAGGGTTTCTAATGACACAAGACGTGTTTGTATTGTTGATTTGGTTAGCCGTTCGTGAGAAACCCACTCCAGAAGAGAGGCTGGTCGGGTTTGAGGTCCGATTTAAAATGGGACTGTCACATAGCTCTACTGCAGGGCAGAATCATAGAAGCAGTGGAGCTATGGACTACTGCAGGGCAGAATCATAGAAGCAGTGGAGCTATGGACCAGAGCTAGGGGTGAGGTAGAGTCTAAGGAGATGAGTTTTCAGTCTGCGGCAGAAAATGGAGAATGAGTCTGCAGTCCTGATTAGTCCTGTATACATTTCATCACAACAAAGGCCCACACAGTGTGAAGGACAACTTCCCTAATTGCCTGAATGGTAGCTCTTCAGAATAAGCTGTTTTGGTGTTTTAATAGAAAGCCTCCCACTGTAATGATATTGTTCCCCACACTGAGAGGACAAGTTCTCCAGCGCCATCGTCTCCCATTACAGAACTGCTGATTGTATCAACTCAGTAATAACCTATTAGCCAGTGATTGTGTCCTCAACGCTCCCTTTGTTACATTAAGTGTATTAATTATTGCCAATGTAATTATCAGCCCATTGTTCCTTTGCGATTAGACATGGACACTAATGGATCTTTAAGGACCCACCCCACTTTACGAACCCAGCCCACCGAATTGATTCCTTTTCTCTCCCGCTAAACTCTTTTATCTGAAACCTTTAATAATGTGAGGGTACACAAACATTCCTATAGCCCCCTCCTCTACCCATGAGCCTGTGGGTCTGCGGTGGCGACAACAGCCTCCGTTATCTTGTCGCCACACAGCTCACGTCTCATGCTCTCCACATTGGTTGATCCAGTAATCCAGCCTCCCATCAGCGCAGCAGCATGACAGGCAGCCTCGTCTAACCGCGCTCCACACAGCGGTTCGCCACCCACAACCACAAAGGTTAATTGAGGATGTTCCCACTCAGCGGGGAGACGCGAGAGGTCGGGGGGAGAGTACGGAGTGCGCAGCGTTGCATTCCGCGGCTTCTTTAATTTAATAACGTTTTGTTATCATTAATCTGCTGTCTGCGGCGCGTGAGATGATCCCCTTGTGGATTCTCGGCGTGATCCTACCTGTTGATACAGGGCTTTTCTGAAGAAAGGAAGTTAATCTCGGCCGTGTAATAGCCTGCCGAGCACCCTTCAACCACTTGAACCCTTGTATAGCGTCCCCTATTCTTGGCTTGCCATAACAGGCCATCTTATAAGGGTGAAAATGTCCGATTTTCAAGCTCGTTGTGAGCTTGTGGATCGGCTATTTTCAGCAAAGACATTTGGTGTAGAGGGAGAAAAAGGAGTGTGGGCCAAATATATGGTAGGCTGTAGACAATGATGAAAAACCAGCCCAAAATGACATTCATATATGCTGCACGCACGCACGCACGCACGCACATTGATACATGTGCCTGCTTCGCATTACTTTAGCTGGGTTAGCTTACGTGTTGTACTTGAAAGTTGACATTAGAATCCCCTGGTCAAATAACATTGGTGCACAGCAACGCATCGTGATAAGGACTATAGTGGGCTGTTGCAGTCTGCAATGCTATCCCATTGGCTGAGAGGTCGGCTAGAGGCAAAAAGTGTCTGGTTGTCTATAGCGACGAGGTAGCCAATCAGGACGATAGCCCGTCAGGGCTATCGGCAGCCAATGAGAAATAATAGGGAATATAGAATATAGATAGGTCGCTACTACAGCAAGTGGGCGTCAAAGAGATAATTAGACCAGCTGTACTAACACAGCAGCTGGTTAAAAAAAAGGAAAAAAGGAAAAGTTTTTTTAAGTGGTTAACTGGCTGGTTTCAGTGAAGTCTTTCTCTACGTGTGTAGCTCTCGTTAATGAGTCCTGCTATACAGCCAGTTAGGGACATGAAGCAGATGCTTCATTTTCCACTTCTCCTTTCCTTTGGCAGCTTGGCTGACTTTGGAACATTGCTTCCAAGCTGAATAAATGACAGTTATTGCTCTTTCAGTAAGGAGTTTATTATAAGGTCACGACCCCTGAACTGGTAGCGCAGTATAGCAGTATATATTTTTGTATACATTAATGTATACAAAATTGAAAATAGCCGATGTACAAGCTCATTGTGAGTCACGTACAGTATGTGTTGGAATAATAACGTATAAATGTAGCCTTCTTAGTTACTTTACACCACTGCTCTGAGCCACGCACACGCGCTCGCGCTCACGCACACGCACACGCTCATGCACACACACACACACACACACACACACACACACACACACACACACACACACACACACAGACACAGACACG
>OOFJ01109305.1:0-13746 GCA_900323375.1 Benthosema glaciale
CGAGCTAATGCCATCTGGCAGGAGATATAGAACTCCAAGGTATGTGTATAATAGATTTAAACATTCATTTGTTCCCCTGTCGATCAAAATGCTCAACCAGAGATGACCGATGACTAGAGGCACTTTAGTAGACTAGTCACACTTTAGTAAGGGGATGTGTGCAAGATCTCCTTTTTGTACTTGTCATGGTGTTTTTCCTTTTTCCCCCCCCCTTTTTTTTCTAAATGTGTTTGTCTATATGTTATCTGTATGCAGCTGTGACTCTGTCGCCAAGACAAATTTCTCCCTAGGGAGACCAATAAAGACAACCTTGAACCTTGAAATGTAATCTTCCCAGAGCCAATGTATTAACAAGTATTTTAGTCAATCATCAGGAGTTCAAAAGAAGCCAAGCCACCATGCCAAGCAAAATTCACATTTGGCATATCAGTTCAAATTTCATCACTTTTGTATATTACGCCCAACAGCAATCTGGGAAGCCATCTGCAAAACAAAGGGAAAACAGCGCCCTCTTTCAGAAGTCTGTGTCGAGAGACTACCCTAACAGTAGTGTGCAGACTGTGCACTGTAGCACTCCCGCTAAAGAGATCAGAAAATGTAAACATAGCAAGGTGGAAAGGCGGCTGTCCAACCCTGACCTAGCTCTGGAGAGCAAGTGAGGCTCAGTAACTGAATCATTTGGGAAAACAGATGTGAGCGGAACAAAGGGCCCTGAACTCTCCATAGAAGGTGTTTGTGTGAGGAAATACAGTACTCCGCCGAGGGTGTGAAGGGGAGAAAAAGGTGCAGGTTGTTGGACCCGTTTTGGCCTGGTTCACACGGTGCCTCTTCAAAATGGCCTGCTCTTTGGAGGAGGCACTAAGAAGTAAGTAATGAAAAAGAAGCAACCATGGGACCCCGGAAGTTTGGTGGAATGCATTGGAGTTAATGAGAGTCCAGTGACCAGCTCATGAACAAACAATATTACGGAATAACTGAGACCTTTTGTAAATAGTCGCTTCTGGATAACAGAAATAACAGAAGACATAACACATTGTGTGCTGTGTTGCTTATCGATGTGTACACAGTGTAATTTTATAGAGGTATCTAAAGAGCATAAAGTACATTTCTGAACATGCCAACCATCGCGAGACTGTCCGCCGTTTCCTGTCTGGCAGACAAATCTCGCAAGACCTCTGAGACAGAAACTATACCTGCTGCTCACCCCATAGTGATGATTTGATTGGCTGAGCAAAGTACATATTGAGGATAAAAAGTGAGGACAGATTGTGATTGGCCGGAATTAAATCATGCATGATTATGTATAAGAGTGCCCTCACTTCACACAGATGTGATTTTATTGTCCCGAAAATGTTTCACCCCCGTCTGTGTGACTGTACAGCTAATCTCTGGCACAATTGGACCGATCGGCTTGAAGCTGTGCATGTATACTCCCTGGAGGCCACAGCAGAACCTCTGCCCCAAATTCTTCACAGGCTGTTATAGCGCCACCAGGCGGATGATTTCTTTTCCTAATCTTGTCTGTAAAGTTGACATTTTGACTGGTTCTAGTCTAGATGGACCATAAGACCTGAGGCAGATTCTACAAATGCCTTCTAAATCAGTTGTTCTCACACTTTTAATATTTTTCTAAAATGTAAAAAAAAAGTTTAGGACTTTCAAAGTCAAAGTCGTATGATCTATGTCACAATTTGTGCGATTTGTTCTCCGCATTTGACCCATCTCTTGGATCGGTGAGCTGCAGCGTGCGCCGCGCTCGGGAATCATAGTTGATTCTTAGATCCCTGCTACACGTCGGGGGCTAAAAAGAAAGGCTAAAAAGAAAATCTACAACAGGTCTTCAGTTCAGTACAGTACAGTACAACTTGACCGAGTAAAGCTGGTACTGGTACAAAAGATGACGTCTTCCACAGCTTTACCCCAAAGCTCAGTCCTCCTCAAATTATACCAAACATTTCTGATAACAACTTGTGTTGCATTGCCAAAGACTTGATGAACAACATATACACTCTGTAATAGCATTAAGGGTGATCTGAGCAGCTGAAAGTTTGATGATAATTCATCTAAGTAAGTAAGCAGACCTAAGAAGGAACCAATTATTTAACATTTAAAAACAAAGGCTTTGTTGTAGCAAAGATAAACATGCTTTAGCAATCTCAATGTTATCATAGGAACCAGAGTTCACTGTCATTAGAAGGTTTTGGAGGGAGAACAAGAACAGGTGGGTAAAACTGTGATTTTGGTGTGGTCTTTCTACAGTACATAGTTTCACTATTCTGGGGCAAACATTCTGCAAAGATTTCTGATCTACAAGCTCAAGTTGCGGCCTAAAAAGGTTGAGAAAAAAAAAGAGGGGAGACCTTTCTTAACCCCATGGTTGAAATTCTGTTTCAGCTTTACCCAGCTGATGGCTTCTCAGATGGTCATGATGCAAGTGTTTAATTAAGTGTCTTGCTCAGGGACATGGGCAGAACAGGAGTCAAACCAGTAACCTGCTGCCATACAGCTCCTCCACCCACTCAGACAGCTACAACCTGCCCCATAGCAACGGTTCAATTTCCATCTGTACCCTCGCTCAATAATTTTCGTGCATTTGGTCTTTTGGAAAGAACGTAGGCATCATTTCACAAACAATGGAGAGACAGAAAGGACTAAAAAGAACAACTTCAGCTTGCACTGCGTGTGTACCTGGCGTTTGGGATCTCTCCCAATATCTCCTCCAGGCTGTCCAAATACTGGACAAAATCTGACAGGCCTTTGACGTGTTTCCTCAATGGGTCGGACTCTGCGGGGGCGTAGCCTTTTCCTCCAAGCTGGATGGCCCTCACAAAGGATGCAACAGCCTGTTGAACAACGCAAGCAAATTTGGACTGAATAGTTATTTTTCCTCTTTTTTACTAAAGTAATAAATGCTCAATGTAACGCTCCTTTCTTACCAAAAAGAATGAATTATTGCTTTTACGTGCTGCATGCTTTATGTCAGTGAAGGCTTGTCGTCCGAGAGCCCTGCTGGGGATGTCTAGTGTACACGCTAAGGCCAAGTCATTCTTTGAGTTCACCAGTAAGTCCAGATAGGAGCAGAACACTCTCCTCACCACCCTCTTCATATGCTGAAAGGCAGAGAGGATGTAGGTTATGAATCCAATGTATTGCCAACTTTCCAACAAGTGAAAATGACTGGAACTTCAACACAGCCTCAACTATAACAACATTTGATTAGAGGCAGTACTCTTCAGCAGGCACAGTAGTTTTATGTCAGCTGTATTTGATTATAGCAAACGGCAGTTGTCTGCCTTCCATTTTGCGCTTGAACCAAAACTTCCTAAACTTCATCATCGGCCTAGCTGGTAGTGCAGTAGCAAGCCACCGCGCGCTAACCACTCATGAATCAGCAGGTGACAGAGAACAGCTGCAGGGAAAAAGAGGCTGCTGCTGTGCTAAAGACGCCTATGTCCCAGGCCCACATTGTGTTGCGTTTTAAAACATCTGCATGGTAATTGAATTCACATTGCGCTCTTAAATCTAAGTGATATGATTTAAAAGTTCCTGTTAATAAGAGTTTGGTAGGGATTCCAAAGAGTAAACGAGTGCAGCAAAACCTGGGGGAAAATAAATAATTAACAGAAAGGTGGGGGGACCCACTCCTTTCTTTGACCCACTTTGGCTGCCACATGACGTCACGAGTAGGGGGCCTGTCTTTTGGGGCGAGCAAATGATTAAGACAAACATTAAACGTCCATAGACTTGGCTGCCACACATAAAATGCACAAAACATGAAACACATTAATGTCTGTAAAATGGTCAAGGCATACCTGTAAGCTGTGAGGCCTGGATTTGTTGGATGGCGTTGAAGGGACCACTGATGCATCTGCCAACACCGACTCCGAGGCCTCAGTGTTGCCCGACAGAAAATCAAACAGCTGGACCTTGGCAGCAGAATAAAATAAAGATTGATTCAGCGAGATAAACTTGCTGCTCCGATCGAGGACAGTAGCGTATCTAATCATTCCCACAAATCAAAGCCTTCAATCATGCACTCACCGGGCTCACAGGCTCCTCTGGGTCCACCTCCAGCCTCAGCTGTTTGTACATGGAGTGGACATCGACCAGGTCCACGGTGTTGGAACGCTTTAGGAAGGAGTCGTACGCTTCCCGGATGAGATCATAGTTCTCTGGGCGTAGGAGGTTTTCGAGGGGCAGGTGAAGCTTGTCTAACAGTAAGTGTTTCCAGGCCATCAGGACATCACTCAGAGCCACTTTGAACTCTCCACTCTTCTGTCAGAGAGAGAGAGAGAGAGACAGAGAGAAAACAGGAGGCGGCAGCAGCCATGATTATTGGCTGCCTGGAACCAATCAGGGTTTAAAAGGCCATAAGTAGAACTTCTCCCCGAGTCTAAAAAATGGGACATGAGCGGTCTCAACAGGAAATCTGCGGTAATGTCATTGGTTGTGAACATGATGACATTTTGACTAATGATTCCCTCAGGCTGAGGTGGTAAAGTAAAGTACCCTGGGATGACGATGTGAATTTGGCTCATAAAGCTACACATTCGGGTGGATTTATCACTTACACCAAGAGCGTAATACCAAGTAAGTATACAGTGAGGTGGTTCTAATAATTACCTTTTTGTTCACTTCAGCCATGTTAAGTTGTAGGACCATCAACATGCCATCGGCTCCATGAATCGTGGTTCTCTCTGATTTAAGAACTCTATGGCATTCTCTTCTGAAGACTTTCACCAATGTCTTCAGATTGTCGTTTACAGTTGCCATTGCTCCTGCGCGCGCACACACCCACACACAAGCACAAAATACAATATCAGGGCTGATTTTCTTTTTAAGATTAGTTTTGAGGCTTTATTGCCTTTATTGACAGTAGTCAGACAGGAAAGGGGGAGAGAGAGAGATGGGGAGTGACACGCGGCAAAGGCCGTCAAGCTCGGGAGTCGAACCCGCGGCACACCGTCCGGCTGGCTTGGCAGCCTAGGTGTCCAGACTGTTCCGGGACAGAGCTGATTTTCTTTGTATGGCCAAATGTGCGATTTGTAAAACAGTGTATGAAAAGAGGAAAATTAAGGATTAGTTTTGTAATATTGTTCCTGCTGTTCTACACACAGCCAACGAGGCAAAGAAATCTCAGAGGAAATATCTGAGACCATTGGGGTTTTATGGAAGATTATAAACACATTGATAGTTTGATTACTTAAAAAAAAAAACGTCTATGGAACCCCCAAAAAAATGAAATCAGTAACAGCGACTGAGAAGTTGAACTTTAATCCACGCGCACATACATAGAAAACATGGCTCATAATGTTAAACAACGGCACACAGGGGGTCAGGGGCCATAAATGTCAAAGTACCCTGTTTTTTTTTCTCTCTCTCAATCTCCTTACTCCATTATGGACGTTAAAATAAGTGCCAAATGTATCGTTCTCATCCTAATATGCAACACAGAGCTTACTACCCTTGTGGCAACAGTGAATCATGTTCAAATTTTACCTGTGATAGTGGTGGAAAATAACCGAGTACATTTACTGTACATTCATTTGAAAACTTTAGTTACTAGTTAATTTTGTAGATTTTGATTAGCATTTCAAACCATACATTCGACCAGTTGAAAATAGCTGATCTACAAGAACAGAATGTGTGACATCGTAATGCATTGTGATCTTGTATATCTGTCTTTTTTTTTTTTAAAGACTTTGATACATTTGAAAACTTGTGAAATGGGACATTCTGCATAACGAGTACTTTCTACTTTTATATTTTGGTACATTTTGATACCAAAACTCATGTACTTTTGAAAGTACTCAAGTAGATTTAACTGCATACAGTATGATTATTTCTAGCCGCACTGTGCAACTCAATATTTGTTTTATATTTGTATCTCAAATGATGAATTGCAAATGGAGGACCCTGATGTAAGGTTTCATCCTCGCAGCAATGTTTTCATTGACTTGTGCTTTCGTTTGAAATGTACCCATTCTACATAAAATGTGAATAAAATGATTGATTGATTGTAGTATTCATTAACAGTTTGCAGAATGGGTACAAATGTACGACACGACGTCGACATAAAGCATTACACTAGTTTACAACAGGGTCCACCATTTTCAGTGAATAAAATGTTCATTCAATCAATCATGTGAGTACCTTTTCCACCACTGACCTGTGTGTGATAGAGTTATGATGATGAATGATACCGCCGCAGTAGAAATTAAAGTTCTCTACAACAACACAGAACAAACAACAAAGAGGAATCTCTGCTCTCTCCACTGTCTCCAGATCATTAGTAGCAACACTGTAGCAGCTGTGCTGTTTGAATTTTTAAATCGCCCGTGACGTCGTCACGCTCTGGTCCAATCAGAAGAGCCCGTGACGATGGACCGGCTGGACCGGTCCACCGACTCAACACGGTACATTTGTCTGTCTACAATTTAAAAAGCTTCGATTTTGGACATTTTGGTCCCATTTTTTTCTCATATATATTTTTTTTCCTCCAAAACAATTACAACAAATGATTTATCTCAATTTAATACGAAGACCCATCACCCCCTCGGCCTCTGACTATTAGTTGTGCGAGGCGCTCGCCTCCCTTACGTTACCAGTCAATGGAACATTCCACCAACCGACGTCACGACGTCCTACCCGGAAGAAGGTTGAAAACAACATCTGAATGAAACGCGGGGATTGAATCAGCTCTGGATTAAAAGTTAAAACAACGTTTCTGGCTACGTCTAGGTAATTATCATAGGACACAGAGTGTGTTTTGAATGGCGATTTAGCAGCGTCCCTTGCTGTGTGACACTAGACAGGTTTTAGACAGGTTATGTCAATTCAATGCAATTAAAATAAATGTTTATGGTGTTTTTAGAAGTAAAACTAAAATGCACTAAATCGCGCCGTAATACCAACTCGAGTTGGTATTACGGCGGGCTCTCCGTATACCAGACAGGTCCATTCGCGTTGGTTTGAAATGACGGAGACGGATCAAAGCCAAGAAATGTGTTTTAACTCAAGCTACAGCTCCGATGAGGTGACATCGGAGCTATTCTGCCACATGGGCTATAGCGGTGGTGTACAGTACAGCAGTGGTTCCCAAACGTCTTTATCAAGGACCCAAATGAAACCCCCCATTTGAAAATACATACATACCAATAAGAAAAGACCCCCATAAAGATTTTTACAGCTGGCCTATAGCACTGATTCTCAACCAGTTTTTTTTATATGCACTACTTAACTAGGCTACGGACCCCCATTAAATGGCATTTCTATCTCTGGGAACCCCGATTTATATTATTAAATTAATTTACCTCTGAGATTGTGTACAAATTAATTAGCAGAGTTACAGACCCATAAGGTCCATTTGGTTCCTAACTATCATTTAGCTGGGGACCCCCTGGAACTCTCTCAAGGACCCCTGGGGTCCACTCTGAAAACCACTGGTGTACTGTGTGTGAACCATGCTGTTTTCTATGATCACAATTACAATATGCTGTATATATGCTGATTGATTGAACATTGCATTCAATTTGTAGAGTATGGGTACAGTTCAGACAAAAGTACAGGTCAATACAAAAACTGCCACAAGGATAAAACCAGAAAAAGTCTTGTTTACATCGGGGAGGGTCACCGTCCTCCATTTTAAATTCATCAGAATGTATTTGCTGCTAGTTAGAGCAGTGATTGTCCATTGTCAAATGTTCTCATGTCAAGGATCCCCAAATTGAAACTTATTAGCCTGCGGACTCCCATTGAAAAGATGTCCGGGACAGAGGGACCCCCTCCCCCATTCATTTATGGCTCTAGCAGTGATTCTCAACCACTTTTCAGGCGCCCCACAAATTGAGACCCTGTCCCACATTGTGACTGGTAGGCATCAGTGTTCAAATGCCCTAATAGTATAGTCCCCTATAGCCGCAATTTGCAACTCTAGATTTTTTTATAATCAGATTAATCTAGAGTTGCAATACCCTCCATTGACTTCCTACTCATCCAATTTACATTTGCGATCTGATGGTATTAAACATTAAACTCACAAACATTTCAGCTCTAGGCCAAGCTTGAATTATTCTCTTCCGTACTGCAAAGCGTTTGTTTCATAAAAATCCACCGTAGACATGTTATGAGCTACTTTCTGTCAAGAAAGTCTCTTCAAGTGATATTATTGGAGTTTGGAAGCACTCGACGCAAGTCACTGAACGGCCCTTCGTACCACCTGTTTCACATTTGCACATAATGCAGGAGGCAGCAGCACAACCCGTTAATAAAAACTAGTGCTTCCAAACACCAGCACTTAGAAATGAAGTGACTTTCTTGACAGAAAGTAGCTCATAACATGTCTACGGTGGCCTAGAGCTGAAATGTTGGTGAGTTTAATATTGTTTAATACCATCAGATCGCAAATGTAAATTGGATGAGTAGGAAGTCAATGGAGGGTATTGCAACTCTAGATTCATCTGATTATTAAAAAATCTAGAGTTGCAAATTGCGGCTAAGTCCCCTAATAGTTGGCTTTCTGTTGTAAAGCTCTCTTATTGTCTCTCTTCCTGCAAGATGTGTTTTTAAGCCTGTTAGAATAACATGAGAAATATCCCCTAGGCTAGAGATGTCAACATTGATAAAATACATCTACGAGAGTCTTGATCATCTAAAGGCTAAGTCTGACAGACAGACCATAATAATCCTGCAGTGTTTAGACATTTGGCATAGTAATATAACTCGCCTGTCGTCCTGATATGAAGTCACTCATGACACCCGTTGGGATGGATCATGGTGTTTATATATGTCATGATCTTCAAAGGAAAATGTAATGATTCTGCCGAGTGTCCTAATTGGAGCCTGTTGATGCTGTAAGATATGGCATATTAAAGTACTTGTTTTGTATGTGTCTATGGAGTTAACATTGCTCTTAATAGACCCCCAGGTATGGTTAGAATATTCATGTCTTCCCTGTGTTTATATATATTATATATTTGTTTTCCTGAAAGCCTTTGAGTCAAAAAGGCCTAATTGAAAGGAGGTGGTAGAGCAGGTCGTCCAATGATCCGTGGGTCGGCGGTTCGAATCCCGTCTCATCCTCTCTACATGTCGAAGTGTCCTTGGGCAAGACACTGAACCCCAAATTGCTCCCGATGTGCTGGTTGTGCCTTGCATGGTTTCCCGCCGCCATCGGTGTATGAATGGGTGAATGTAATGCATTATGTAAAGCGCCTTGGATAAAGGAGCTATATAACCGCTCCCCATTATCATACAACACACAGCTGTGGGTGAGGAGAGGAAGTTCATGTGGGTGGTGCTAGAGTGAAAACCAGGTATAGATAGACAAATCCACAGAGAGGTGCCCTCCACCCAGCCATGTTACACTAACCTTATACAGATGCCCAGAACATCGGGACAAAACCTGTTTAGTTTATGGCTGCTCCAACAGAACTGACAAATTTCAACTTTGGAGACGAGCAGCTGTCACTTTCCCATTCACTCTGTAGCTGTAACTACCTACAGAAAATAGAGAATAAGAAACCAACGTTTCGGCAGACAACTGCCTTCTGAAGAAGGCCATCTTTAAGTCCATCAAATATAAGTTAACTGGTTGTCGCTCATCCTCTTTCACTGTGAAGCAGGTATCAGTCAGGTGAACAGCCCTGCCTGAACACGGACGACTGTGTTTACCACCATTGTGACATTAGAATGCAAGAGGATTTGAGTCGTACTGCCACCTACACGGTGCCATGTGACGACTATGTCCATGTGGCAGAATTCAGCCCCTTCGACAGCGGATGCGCCGTCTCCCTCCTGGCTTACGGAGGGAATCACAACGTGGTAGTGGGCACCTGCCTCTTCCAGGTGAGTGACACCACACACCACGGCTTCATTCATGCCCATATCGTGTAGCCTTATTTGGAATTTTAGTAACAGTAACAGTCTATTTGCTCAGTACAATATTTCGGGGGGAGTTGAGTATGTTGAATTTAGTTTGCATTACTACAATATATAATGGAGGATTTAGTTGACACAATGAAATAAAATGGCGATAGTATTCAAATTTGCGAGAGCATTAGCTTTGTTGTTGCAAGGAAAGCTGTAAAATTTGTGGTTGTTTTATTCTGAGATCAGTTCAAACACCGCTCCGACAGACGGGCACAGTATAACTCTATGGGGACACAAAAGCGACACAAACACTAGGACCCGGATGTATCTCTGGAGGGGGCGCTTACGCCACGGCTAAAATACTGAATTAGCCCCGCCGGTGGCCACCACGCCCCTCCCTTTTCATGAATACAACAAACCATGTGTTCCCTACACAGGAGGAGGATATGGAGATAGAGGGTGTTGAATTTGTCGTGCTTCGTGCTTTCCATCATGAGTCGCGTGTCGACGCTCTCGCCTGGAGCCCTGAGTCACGATTGGACCGGATACCCACAGTCAGGTAAGTTTAGTTGTTGCTTCAGCCCTGTGCTTGTACTGAATACTTGGGCACCTTATTGGTAATATTTCATTATGTAAGTGGTGGTATGTCATTTTAATGGGATTAAATAAATATAATTCATTCTCCTATTTAGAACCTGACATTCATGTCCTTTTTACACCACATGGTAATTACTGAGTTGAATGTTTTTACTGACCCGAACGAGAAGAAGTTGGAGAGAAAGCATCTGTGTTTTAGGGATTCTAAGTCATCATCACAGTCCGAGAGTGTCACTCTGCAGCTGCCCAGAAAATGAGCAAAGTTATTTCAGGTGGCTTTGGACAGGAGGGAAAAAGTAGCCTGACTGGTTCGGGTTGTTAGAAAGCATGGGTTTCCTGCTAATTGGAATGGCGAATGGGAAAGGCTGTGGTCCCATTGGAGGTGTTTCAGCTTGCCGTAATTGAAAAGGAAAGGCAGTGATACTTCCTGGCCCTCTGTGGTTAACTCTGCAGGGCCCTTGAGGCGGCCCTGTGACGTGCGCGCATGTTATTGCACTGATGGCTTGCCCACTCAGGTTCCAATCCCTCCCATCGTTCTGCACGTAGCCGTGCCTTCCAGGAAAACTACAATGTTCTCACGGGCGTGCCTGAAAGGCAAGGGGCTTACATAGGGGGGATAAAGTGGGAGGGTGGGGGCTTGAGCTGGGAGGCTGCCATGTTCTCCCTGGCCGGCATGTTGTGTCCAGTCAGCAACCTCCTGGACAGGACCAGGGTGTGAGCTGGATGTGTCTTTTCCTAAATGCGCACTTTCTGCTTTGTGTCCAGCAGCATCGGCAAGGAAGAGGAAGACCCACCTCTTGTTTACAATGTTTTGTTAGGCAGTTCTTCCCTTGGTTTTCTCCAGATAGGAATGTAGAGCGTGGGAAAGACCTGAAGCACATGGCTCTGTCCGGAATCAAACTGGAGATGTTGTAATCGCATGGCTGGTGCATCCGTACATGATCCAAATGTACCCACCGGTCGGTTGCACCTAATTATGTTCCATTAAAAAAAAAAATGTCAAAGTTTTGGCAAATCAACAACACTAGTAAGAATTCACAGGTAATTTCCTACCTTTTGAGGCAGGTCATGTTCTGTATCTGGGAAATTGGAGCAAAACTCCCTCACTCTCAAAGCTAATACCCAGAGAACAAGGGATCCAGTTTGCTGTCATGATGATGAGCTGCAGACATGATCTGCTCTGTTGAAAATGAGTGGGAGATTTTGTGCATAGTGCATACGCAAAACCTTGAAATCATAGTCAGCATTCTATAATCTATTTAGTGCTTAAACGTCCAAACAAGACAATGTCCAATGACTTTTCCACTTTGGCTAAATGCTCTGTGGAAATCCTTCTCACTTCTGGCTATGCCCCAATACTATGTTGAAGTAACTTAAAGTAAGAAAAACATTGTTAAAAAAAAAAAATCACACCTGTGTGAAGTAATTTTGGGCCAATCACTATTTGCGTCCTCAGACTCCTCACCATCGTCATCAATGTTTGTTACGCAATGTTTCTGTTTACACAAATTCTCCATTCATTGTCAATGGCAATGTTTGTGTTGGGACAAAATGTGGGTTACACACACACCAAAAGCTGGACATAGGAGGCCCTCAAAAATAAGTAAAAATAAAAAAACAATAGTCCGAGACCTGTCGTTTTATGCATGATTATGAAAGGTCACTGGAAAAAAGTCCTTTAGCAATGAACTTTGAAAAGAAAATCGGAGGTGTTCCATGCTGTACCAGTTAATTGGTGGGTCTAGTAGGCTCATATAATCTAATCTACTGTACTAGTAATAGCCTGGAGCACGTCGGGGTGTTTGCAGTGACATCATGCCAAATCCAGCCGCGGCTGAAAACGTGTGAACCGCTGTCTGTTTATTCTGGTGATACGTGTGTGTTTTTCTTGTCATAAGTGAGTTAGTGTAATTGTGTGAATAATTGCAGCCGCTGGGTATATACGAGGGCTGATTAGAGGGAAAGTCCTCCCCCTGGCTCTGCTCAGGTTCTGTAGCAGAGAAATGCGTAAATGGCGTGAGGAATCTTGTTTTTCTCCATGTTTATCTTAGGGTGCAATTAGAATCTCCCTGGCAGAGATTCCATTGATTGTCATCCAACTTTCTATAACCGCACGCACGCACGCACGCACGCACGCACGCACGCACGCACGCACGCACACGCACTCTGTGTCCGTCCAGGCAGTTAACAGCCAGACATGTATAAACATAGGCATAGGTCTGGGGCAACACATAATCTCAGTTATTCTGTTTTGATGTTCTCGCTCTTGTTTATTTTGGTCTTTGTCTCTCTTCACCTGCCTTTCGTTGTCTCTCTTTCTGCGTCTTATCTCCTTTCTCCAGATTTTGCACTGCCGCTGCGGACAGAAACCTCCGCCTGTGGACTTCAGATCTTCAGGATAAGCATGAAGTCAAGGTACTGTAGCGTGGAACTACTATCGATTCATTCTGGACAACATCGGCCAGAGTTAGCCCTTGTCTGCTGGCATTTAGATTATGGGATATGCATGACATGTAGCCAAACAAGTAGAAAACCCAGGGGCATGCTGGATAATACACCTTGAATGTCATCTCCACTTGCAATGAATTAGAGTGTCGCAGTCCTGCCCCCTTTCAGAACCATGAGGGACCCAGAAGAGAATAGATAGAAGTATTTATTTAAAGACCTATAAGCCTCAGACAAAGCCAACTCGGATCGTGACAAATCATGACGACAAATATCTTTTTTGGGGGCGAACAAATAATTAGAAAGAAGAAAAAGAGGGCCGTGTACAACACTTTTTTTGTCGTTTTTCTTATAAATACTTTTTGAAACGGCTAAGGGGGAAAAATTCATGGGAAATTATTATCCGGGCCGCTCGTCGACGTCATGAAAGGAGGCGGGACTGCAGCGGCGCTCTATAAGTCGACGCACGGCCACCACACGGCTTGTTGATTGTGTGCTTAATGTGTTTTGTTTGCATGTTTCCTTTTTTTGTACGCCGTTGTCTAGGTGATGGAAGGACACACCAGCTACATTAATCAGCTGGTGTTTGAGCCCACGGAGGGGAAACAAATTGCTTCCGTCAGCGACGACCACACTTGCAGGTCCAAACCACTTTCTTCTCTCCCCCACCTCCCCTCCGTGTGCGTGTGCGTGTGCGTGTGCGTGTGTGTGTGTGTGCGTGTGCGTGCGCACGTGCATGCACATGCTCGTTCCTCTCCTCTCCACTCTCGATTGTGAGTTCTGTTCTCTGTTAATGGTGCAGAAAGCCCTGACAGTGTTTCCACAGTGAAACCT
>OOFJ01109306.1:0-11798 GCA_900323375.1 Benthosema glaciale
GAGGGGGGTGGATTTCGGGAGCGAACCGAAACAGCTAATGCGCATCTGGTGTGTGGAAACACACAGCGGACAACTAACTCGAATGATAGCTAGGGTGACCAGATCCAAACGGTTCATTTGAGGGACAGAAGTATTGCGTGTGTGGGGAAACTTCAATTCAAATGCGACGCATATTGAGCTTGTAGATCGGCTATTTTTGATACGACATGCAGGCATGAGGCATGCCTGCCTGGTGGGACAGGGTCTCAATATGTGGGACGCCTGAAAGGTCTTGGAAATGAGGGACTGTCCCACGCAAAGGGGGACATCTGGTCACCCTAATGATAGCGCTGTATCGACCAGGCTGTATAGAGCAATAATCACAAGTTATTCGCTTGATGGAAACGACAGACGAAACGCTTTCATTTATTCGACATAACAAACATACGCTTAGTATGATTCGCAAAGGCTGGATGGAACCCAGCCTACTGACACACACAGCACACACTGAGCTACCTGAGCGGAGTCTGCATGACTCCAAAGCTTGTTCCCTCATTCCACAGACATTCATTGGAATTCTACTTCCCTTTGGCTCTTCCAAGAACGTTATGTTTAACTTTCATCCCAGGGGTCTGAACTGCTGTCATCTCTTTGATCACATTCTTTGCCAACCTCCCGCCTCAACTCAGAATTTATAATCTGAATTTAATGAATGACCGTGATCTAGCCAGTCACCAGTCAAATGTAATGAAGTTTTATGGCCTTTCCTGATTAAAAGGTTATTGCAGTATCAGTATCTGAATAACAATATAGATGCTGGGCAACACATAATCTGTGCACAGTAGTGTACAGTATGCTACTATGCTTCAAATAACCTTTTGACATAAACCAGAAGGTGCCCTAACCGACACAGGAGTAATACTGCGTTCACACAGGCAGATGCAAACAAAAGATTCAAAGATGCAAAGCTACACAGCATCTTTGTAGCTGAAGTTGAAACTAGCTCAAGTCTTGTAGCTTTGTAGTTTTTGTTGGATGCATCTTTGTATCTTCATGTAACTGGCTTCCATTGAAAATGAATGGTAGACTGTATCTTTGCATCTGCATGCTGCGTTCACACAGGCAGATGCAAACATACAGCCTACTATTCTTTGTAGTTTTATTCATTCAAATAAGTCCAGGATATATAACATTAATGGCTCACATTTTGGTCTCATCCGAAATCAAATAATGAGCGCCACGAACCGAAATCTTCTGCTTCAAAGTTCATTTGGACCCCTATACTAAATCTTATTTGCTTTTCTCTCTGTCGTCCAGGCAGTGTGTAGTGGCACTGGGCCTGTTGGCTCCAGTCTGAAAGGATGAAGAGGTTCAGGCGACATGGACAGGAGTCCCAAAGAGACAGAATCAAACAGGAGCTCTTCCAGTTCAATAAGGTACTAAAGAGAGACCAAGAAGAACCATCTGTATTTTAGAGCCACTCGCCCTTGAACTACCAAGTTTTATTGTCTCATCACAAGTTTACTGTGTAAGAGTGGGTGGGAAATTATTTACTAGCGCCCAGTGATTTGCAATTACAAAACATAGTCCTAAGAACTGGGAAAGGAACAAAGGAAAAAGTCAGATAACAGTATAAAATGTTCACTGAAAAAGTATAAAAAATTATTGTGCAAGTAAGAGACCTCACTAATCAGCAGATATCAAACATATGATTGTATAAATAAGTGATAGTGCTAGTGCAGCAGCTTAATGTTTTGACGTGTCCTGATATTGTCTTGCTCTCATGGTTTTTGCCTTATTCTACATTTGACTCTTTTTTTTTTCCAGACCGTGGAGCATGGATTCCCCCACCAGCCTAGCGCTCTGGGCTACAGCCCCACGCTGGAACTCCTGGCCATCGGCTCCCGCTCCGGAGCCATCAAACTGTATCCTCTGTGCTTCCCTATACTGCCTAATCCATAATGAGTGTTATGTTTGTACATTCTCGGCTACAATTGGATAAATAAACACTTAAGGATTTTACTGCAATGTGAAGGAGTGGGCGTGTGCGCAAACACGTGTATTATGTTCCTGCGAGGACGTGAGCACGGCACGAGGGGCCAATTATGTTTTACGTTTTCGTGCGTGTCATGTTAGAACTTGAGACAGGCGGTACTAATGTGCGGCTGGCTGTGACTCTGCTTAAATCCTCGTCCGTGGTTCACATGGGCACCTGACGAAGGTATTTGATTTTCCCACGCTGTTGCTCAATGCTGCCTAGTACTCTCAGACACTGAATTCTGTGTGTGTGCATCTCTTGTCTGTCTCTAGCCTCTCACACAATTATACTCATTGACAGCGTGGTGGAGCCAGTCAGTACACTCTACCCATTCACACATTCAGATAGACACACACACACGCTGGCTGTGATAACCCCAGTGCCTTCTCTCGTTAGACCAATCCGTTCAGACAATGAGGGAGATTGTTCGCGATAAAATAACACTAGGGACCCACAAAGGGAAATCTGTGAATGAATTTATTATTAGCCAAGAACAAGATGCTTCAGGGAACAGGGCTGATTGTGTTGTTTTTAATGACTGCCTGCCTGGACAGATTGTTTTAATGCTACAAGTTGTAGCACAAAATGATAATGATCCTAAGTACTTATTTCACACAGCATGACAAAATGTACAGTACTGTCATCTGTGCCTCAGTTTATCTGTAGGAATGCAAGGCACACAAACATACTGTATCTTTTGTCCTTGTGTTCCTGTGTGTGTGTGTGTGTGTGTGTGTGTGTCCACTGCAGTATGAGCGCATGCATGCACGGCCAGTTGTTTCTTGACTATTGTGTTCAGGTATGGTGCCCCAGGGGTGGAATTCATGGGTCTGCATGATGAGAATGCTGCCGTTACTCAGGTGCACTTCCTGCCACACCAGGTAAGTGAATGTGTGCGTAGACACACACACACACACGGTCCCTCGTGCACACAGAACATTTGTACCATAAGTCGGTTTGAATGGAAAATAGTTGTTTTCATAAGGCTTGGATGAAATGACAGAATGTTTCTTATCTGCACTAAAGGTTATTTGGCTCGTACGTAGAATCAAAAGGACAAAATTACAAAATGACATGAAAAGATTTCAAATATTGCATACTGAAATTTGTGGAATTTGGGTAAAATTATGTATTTAGAATAGTTTGTGTTTTAGCTGTGTTGGAACTTGTAAAGATTTGGCTTTTGGTGACTAGTTTTAGAATTTTGTTGTTAAGTATGGGTATAAGGTAAAAAAAAAAAAAAAAAAGGAGTCGGTTTGCACGGACTCAAATATTAGATATGTAATACCGTTATATGTAAAAAACAAAATCTTACGATTTCGTCCACAGCTATTTAGGCCATCTCCACAACAGCAATGCTGTTGTAGAAAAATGACCAACATCATCTAAATTCTAAACGACAGATGAACACGTTATATAATAACGACATGGGGAATATTTCTATCGTTTTCATTATGCTAGTTAGTAGACACTAAATTTCTTGAATTTAACTTATCAAATCTCCCAATGTTACAATAGAAGTAAAACAGAACAACATGGATTCACACTGAGGTTATTTCAGTACGTTCATTCCATTGTTATTACAAGACTTGAAATGGTCATCTTTCACACTAAGCTGGTTGTCCTGTGTTTATATGATGACTTCAGGTTGAACTGGTGACTCTGCTGGATGACAACAGTCTGCACATGTGGACTCTGAGAGCTCACAAAGGACTGTCTGAACTACTGGAGATAGGACGCTTCACGCTAACTGGACCTCCTGGGTAACACACAAACTCACACGCACACTTAGTCCTCGGTATACACACGATACACTGTATAGCTGTGCGTTCACTTCAGTACCGTTTGGTTTGCATTAGGCCATAGACAGACCCCCATTTGTTATTTTTATGACTCCATCTACTGTAAAACAAGTTGATTTAAATCGGAGTACAAATGTTAGAGGTCTGCAAAAGGTCCTTCGGGCTGGGGACCTTCTGGATCCCCCAAGGACTGCTGGGAGTCCCTAGACCCCTCAGTGGAATAGAGGATTGTCCATGAACGACCCCATGACCTTATTCTCTTCTAATGCACCTCTGGCTAACCGACCTCATGATCTCTCTTTTTTTTCTCTCCAACTCAGTGCTCCCCCCAGTGTCACCCGTGTCACAGCGGTGTTGGCTCACTCCTCAGGAGAGCTGCTACTGCTGGGGACGGAAGGAGGCCATGTCTTTGTGGTCGAGGTCCCCGGCTTCAGAGAGCTGGAGGAGAGAAACATCAGCCTGGACCAAGTCGCCAACAGGTCGGTGTCAATCACACCATAGACCCACACCTATGCACTAAGAAAACATTTAAAGACATGGTAAACTCCTCCGCGTCATCAGTGCCCATACCCGAGGCGGGGTTGGCAAAAGGGCCTTTCTGTGTGGAGTTTTCATGTTCCCTAGGGTAGGTACCCTCACAAAAAACATAAAAGCAAGTAATCCTGGTCACTAAACTACCTCCCCTGGCCACTAAACTACCTTCCCCTCCCATAGGGGTGCCTGCTGGAGGGGAAAGGAACTGGTTGGAATAAAGTGTTCCTTCCACGCGCTACGTCCAACCAGGGAAACTCCCCCCTGTCAGGTGTAAAGGAGCAATCTGGACACCCATGCATGAAGGAAGCATAAGTTCAAGTCCGTTGTTCTCCCCAGTGTAGAGCCCAGGATCACATTAGACAATTGACACATAGGTGAAAAAGGGGCTACAAAATCGTGGTGATAAAATAAAAAAAAGGCATGGTAAACTGTAACGGAGTTTTACGTCAGGGGTTTTCAACAGGTGTTGCATGTGGTCTCTGACCATACATTTAGTAATGTAGGATCTTTTCCCCCACTAGTTGAAAAACCGTGAAGTGAATGACCTGGTGACCTATGATGATGTCCATGTAGTCATTTACTGACAAGTTGGAGGTCAAGAAATTCAACAGAAAAAGGAAGTTAGACTCAAGAGGGGGAAGTGCACCAGATTGTCTGGTTGAGTCATTATTATTATTAGGAAATTATTAGCTCATTCCCCGCCACATTGAGAAATCTCTAATGCCTAGTTAAAAAAAAAATCCTGATTTTTTTTATTTATTTATTAAAGACGTATTTACGGGATTGGCGGGGAGGGTGATGGCACTACCCTACGTTTTCTACATTTTTGGCGGGCTATGAGTTGGTAGTCAATGGACCATTGGTTGAGAAACAGTGGGATGTATACACATGGGATGCATATACACATGGGATGCATATACAAGCGTTGGCCCATATATCCCCACCCAGGTTGATTCTAAGTCAGGGTGATGGTCCCTCGTTCACAATTAGTTGAAAGCCCCTGCTATATGTGGACCGAATTCTTCCCCTGTCTCTACACCAAAAATAGCTGACTGTATGTGTGTGTGTGTGTGTGTGTGTGTCCATAGTTATAGGAATATTAAAAAATAAAATGCCTAATAATGAAATGGTTAAACAGCCCCTCTTCCTATATAACAATAGGAAATAAAACCTGCCACCTGGCACCAACACTACATCACTGCTATACACACTTGGTCACAGATTCACCCTTGCTCTAGGCCGCTGCAGATCAATAATGACATTTTAACTGCAATGTCTTTGTTTCCCTGTCTCCCTCCCTATTTTCCCATACTCCCTTATTCTTTGCTCACTCTACCTTCTGTCCCTCTGTCCAGTGTACCTGAGGACTATATAGGCCGGAGGAACCTGGAACACGTAGAGTCCTTGCAGGAGAACCCAGTCGATCCAAACCAGGTTATTATTGGCTATGGACGAGGTCTCATGGTCATCTGGGACCTGGAGAGACATTGTGCCGTCCAGCACATACCAGCTACACAGGTACATTACTCTGCAGTCAAGCCAACAAAACTAACGTGCCACTCTTGCAAGACCTTCTTTTTTTTCTATAAAGAAACGTCTTGCAATGAAAGAACACCACCCAGTACTGTATAAACTGAGATTGTGAGCTGACGAAAGTAGCTGCATTCTTTCTCTTGTTTCAGTTGTTTGTTTGTCATAAATTTGCCCCGTAAAGCTCGCTGTTTGTTTCCACAGCAACTGGAAAGCGTGTGGTGGACAGAGGACGGCGGCCATATTCTTAGTTCCCATAGCGACGGCAGCTATTGTCGATGGACAGTGGGTGGGGAGGACACAAAGGACGAAGAAGAGAAGTCAGACATCCCTTATGGTGAGGATTAAAATGCAAGCCTCACCACAAAGCAATTATAGCAATTTGCTTCAGGCTGTTTACAAATAAACCCATCTTCATTTAATCTGTGCAGGACACTTCCCATGTAAGGCCATTTCCAAAATTGTTCAACTACCTACAGCAGAAGGGTAAGCTCTCTTTCTCTGTGCACTCCTTCATTCATTCATTCTTTATTTTTTTCTTTCTTTGTTTTCTTTATTTTTTTTCTCCTTTATCTTTCTTTCCTTCCTTCCTTCCTTCCTTCCTTCCTTCGTGACATTGCCTTTCTGTTTCTGCAATCTCAGTGAAAGTTATTTGTGTCATGAACATCTGAATGTTTAACTTGTGTTTCACATCCACCTGTTATACATTAATCCTCAGCAAATAGAGCTGAACGTTTCTCCCCCCTCCCACCTCTTCCACTCTGTCTGTGTACAGGCCTCCGTTTCTGCTGTTCAGTGGTGGCATGCCAAGGGCCAGTTATGGGGACAGACACTGCATCAGTGTGATCCACAATAAAACCCACGTAGCTCTGGACTTCACCTCCCGGATCATTGACTTCTTTGTCATCAGAGACGGGCCGCAGCACACAGGTGGGCCCTGCTACACACCAAACCAAACAACCAGCCCCACGCACTGGCTTCTTTCATAAACATGGCATGACATACTGTACTTAGGCCACGTTTTGGCAGCTGTGTTATCACCATTGCCAAATATTTTAAGAAGCCAAATGTTGACACTTGTCACAAAACGCTAATGGCAATACCTCTATGGCCTAGCTGTCGTAGGACACAGGCAAAATCCAGCCTGAAGTGCAATGTAGAGCTCTTCATTGGTTCAAAATGACAGACCAAAACCGTAATGAACACCAGAAATCTGTTCCGAGAACCAAAGTGTGTTTTTCTTTTTTTTTTTTACCATAATTGTACCCGTAGCTCAACCTTTTCCACTCTTATTGTGCTGCTGTAATGATTTAGACATGTGAAGACCTTTAGTGGAATGGAACATATCTTTGACAGACTAAGACCCGATCCGAGTGTACTCTACTGGCAGTAGTTTAAGAAGTCAAGGATGACTATTTTTAACTGTTACAGAACAAAAACTAAAACAAAAAACAATGACACAAATATCTGCCACAAGCATTTATAAACTGTACAAGCTGGTCTGTGGTGCAACATGGAGTTTAGAGTCTCCCCCCATGCCTTGCTGTCTGCTAGGTGATCCCAGTGCTCTGGTGGTTCTGGTGGAGGAGGAGCTGGTGGTCATTGACCTGCTGACAGAGGGCTGGCCGGTCATCCAGACTCCGTACCTGGTGCCGCTCCACAGCTCTGCCATCACCTGCTCTCACCACATCTCCGCAATCCCCCTCAAGCTGTGGGAGCGCGTCATCGCCGCCGGAGAGCTGCAGAGCACACACTATTCCAAAAGGGTAGGCTGGCGTTCGTTGATCTACCTTTTTATTCTTTATTTGTGCCTTTTCTCTTAACACTTCCTGTGTGTGTGCCAGAATTTCAACATAAAGGTGCCCAGCAGACGAGGCAGATTTTACTCTGAAAAGGCCCAAAGCCCATCATTTTCTATTACTACCTTGCACTGTCCCATTTCATATAATAAAATAAGACCCTATGATGTCCCCACACGTCCTGGCCCCTCTACGGGTGTAATTATAAAGATGTGTGGAGATGTCTTGAGTACTTGGCCGTTAATCAAAATGGCATTTTAATGTATAAAATAAAGTTGTGTCCAAGCAGCCTTTATTACATGGTGGCTGACATTGCAGTTTCTGCAGGACAATCTAATAGCCCTCGACTCCAAAGAGCACCTTTTTGAGTGTTTAAAAATGTAAACATTATATTAAATATTATACTTGTTCTCTGTACAAACTAAAAAAATAAAGCAAAGATGCGCTCCGATTGAATTCATCTGTGGAATGAAGCATCCTTAATGGTGGTATTGTGGTGGTGGAAGCATGTAGTCTCAATCCTTTGTTGGGAATGGAGTGGATGCATTAAGTTGGTATTATTGGAATGTCGCATCCTAAACATAGATGTTGCCTCAATCTTTTGTTGCGATTGACCGCATTAAGGTGGTATTATTGTTAAACTTTCATTTCCCTTTGTGTGGTTTCTTTCCCTGCAGCCGTGGCCTGTCACAGGAGGCCAGAACCTGGCACCAGACCCCCCGCAGAGAGACCTGCTACTCACTGGGTCAGTTTAAAGTCACTTTATATTTCTGTTGTTGGGCAACTCTTAATCTACTTGACTTCATTGTCAAATCGCAAGGTGTAAGTGGGTGAAATATTTGTTTGTGCAAACTGCCTACTGTTAGATTAAACATAGAAATAAAACATTGAATATCAAAACGACTATCAGCAAATTGCAACAGATATCAAATGTATTCAGTATGAGTTATTGTACCAGTGTAATGGGAGCAGCATGCAAGACTGCCATGGCGACCGGGTTCAGTGGCTAACTGGCTATTCAGCAGCCTGGTGGCCTGGCTGTCCCTTAGTCTATTTGTTCAGCATTTGATACCACGTTATCGGCTGCCTGCTGGTAGCAGTCAGACAATCAGATTGTTGCTGGGGTGGTTGGTGTCTTTGATGGTTAAGCTTGGCGCATATGTCCACGGAAGGGAGGAAAGCTCACCTGCGGTGTGGTGTGGTGCTGTGCCGTCCGCACCGCCTCGGTGGCATTTATGTTGGATCTTTTGGATATATATTTGCAATGGTGTATTTTTGTCCGTAGGCATGAGGACGGTACTGTGCGCTTCTGGGATGCATCGGGGGTGTGTCTCTATCCCATGTATAAGTTGAGCACGGCCAGCGTGTTCCACACGGACGCCGACCCCAACGACAACATGAACCAGGGTACTGAAGGAGAATGGCCTCCGTTCAGGAAGGTACGTTCCGCGTTCACGTGTCAACACACAAAGAGGGCCCTCAAAACAGTGTATGTTGTGATGACATAACAAAAGGGTCAAGGACGACTTCCCAGGGGAAATGTCACGGACAATTACGACAAACATGTTAACTCTTTATTGACTACAATATCCTAGGTGCAAATCTACCCATTTTCCCTTATCCTTCCTTTCCTCTCTTTCAGGTAGGCTGTTTTGATCCCTACAGCGATGACCCAAGGCTGGGTGTACAAAAGATCCACCTGTGTAAATACAGTGGTTACCTGACTGTGGCGGGCACTGCTGGACAGGTAAAAGAGCACCGTGAAACATCTGTTAACTGAAACCGCTCTGGGCTGGCTTTTTATCATGGCAGAAAGTTGTTTAATATCCATCATTAAACTGCAACCAGGCTTCTGCACTCGATATTGCTCACTGAGCCATGACTTTATTTTGCTGAACTGTGGAGTTATTGCAGATTAATTCAAAAATTAGCCATTTAAAACACACACACGCACGCACAGTTTCAGTTCCGTTTCAGTTTATTTATAGTACAAAATCCCCCCAAGGGGCTTCTGTGCACTTTACAGCAGCATCAAATACATCGAAAAACAAACAAAAGCTAAGACATAAAAACATAGAAATAGGAAGACATAGTAAAACATGATAAAATATGCATAACTATGCATCATCATCAAAATTAAAACTTGAATTAAAACAAGGCGGAGCCATAGTGCAGAGTGAAAAGGTGGGCTTTTAGCCTCGATTTAAAGATGTCCAGGGAGTTAGCATCTCTGACATCTTTAGGGAGAGCGTTCCACAGGAAGGGTGCACGATGTGAAAAAGCTCTGCCACCGACCGTTCTTTTATTGTGTGTTGTGACTGAGTTTGCCAGCATCCTGAGAGCGTAGTGGTCTTGGAGGGATGTATATTGTTACTAAACTTGACAGGTAGGATGGTGCGAGTCCATTTAGGGTTTTATTGGTCAGGAGGAGTATTTTAAAACACACACACAATTAATTAACCAGGGCTTAACAATACAAGCTCACAACATGCAGCAATGCTTTGTGAGCTTGTCGATCTGCTACGTTACCTGAATGCTTGCCTATTTTCCCTCGAAAGTTCACCTAGATTTTCTTTTAGCCCAGAATTGCGACGCTAAGGTTCATGTCAGTTAATGCTGTGCCTCCCCCTCCCTCTTGTCTGTGTGGCGTCGTCCAGATCCTGGTGCTGGAGCTGAATGATGAGGCAGCAGAGCAGACGGTGGAGGCTAAAGTAGTGGACCTGCTGCAGGGCCAGGAGGGATTCCGCTGGAAGGTAAGCACTAACTGTGCCAGTCAGACAGAGTGATCATGCTCATCTGATCAATATAGTCGTTACTTGTCTATGCTGTATTACTACATCGTTTGTCTTCCCCGGCCGGTTCAGGGCCACACTCGTCTGGACGTACGAGAAGAGCCTGTGATGTTTCCTCCAGGCTTCCAGCCCTTTGCTCTGGTCCAGTGCCAGCCTCCTGCTGTGGTCACTGCCCTCACACTGCACTCTGAGTGGAAGTTGGTCGCCTTTGGCACCAGCCACGGATTTGGACTGTATGACTACCAGCAGAAGAACAACGTCTTTGTCAAGTAAGGAACCATGTCTGTGTGCCCTACTATGGATAGGAAGAGGACAGTCACAGGTCATTTGTGGTCTTCACACTTCCAAGAGGCTTTTATTAGGGTTAAAGTTTGAATTGTGTTGGTTTGGGTAAAGGCTAAAGACCATGCAGTTGGGATGATAAAGAGTGGAAAAGGAATTTAGTCAATCTAAATCAGGTAAAGGCTAAAGACCATGCAGTTGGGATGATAAAGAGTGGAAAAGGAATTTAGTCAATCTAAATCAGGTAAAGGCTAAAGACCATGCAGTTGGGATGATAAAGGGAGGAAAAGGAATTTAGTCAATCTAAATCAGTCGAACATCTGCAAGGATAATAACAATGCAAGGGTGTGGGTATGTGAGTCAGAGATTATCTTGTATTTGAGTTGCTCTTTGTTTGAGGAAGATAACAATATATACAGGAAGTGTTCAAGAATACATCTGTATTCCTGAACCTGCTTATCTGCCTGCAAGAAGAAGTAGCCATATTTATTGCTCATCATTATGTAAAGGCAGTAAGTGATATTTATTGCTAAAAGATGTGTTCAATACTATTTAACACATAAATAGTTCTATAGAACAGGGGTTCTCAACGTTTTTGGCTGGGGACCCCCGGAAATGCTTTGGCCATGTCTCGGGACCCCCGAGCCGCTCCCCTCCCCACCACCAATACAAATTGACCGCTACAATAACATGAATAATAGAGAAAATATATACTAAAACCAGATATAATCATTAAGGAAAGTTTATGTATGCACTATGTGTACTATGTAAACTCTCAATTTACATTTTTCATCCATTCAGTTGCAAAAAAAAAAAAAAAAGTTTTAAACCTTTTTTTTTTTTTTTTTTGAAAATCATCTGGGGACCCCCCAAAATAATTTCGGGACCCCCCGAGGGGTCGCGACCCACGGGTTGAGAACCCCTGCTATAGAAGCATGTAGAACTATTTAATAAATAGTTATATATGTTTCTATAGAGTGGCTCCTTTCCCTCCAGTTCTTAGTGAAATTGGAAGTGACGACCCGAGTACGAGAGTGGTGAC
>OOFJ01109308.1:0-14653 GCA_900323375.1 Benthosema glaciale
TGAATGCCTTCAGGGATGAGCTACCTGACACTGACACGATTGGCTGCTATTTTCACCTCTGCCAAAGTTTTTGGTGGAAGGTACAGGAGATCGGGTTAGCAGGTAAGGGAACGTTCTTATTATTATTATTATTATTATTATTATTATTATTATTATTATTATTATTATTATTATTGTTGTTATTAATGAATTTATTTATTCATGTATTTATTTTTTATAATTATTATTCTTTTAATCTCATTGAGACCTGAGGTCTCATTCTCAGGAGATACCTCAGGTCATTATAGTTATGGTTGCAGTTTAATTGCTCTTAGTCTTAACTCTACTTAAGTCACTGAATATGGTATACATATTATTTACATATTATTTACTAGTAATAGAGTACTTCTGAAAACATCTAATCAAATGCATTACATCCTCAGTGTTAATGTATACATTTGTAACTCTCAGAGTGCACAAAATGTTGATATATGTCTTGTACCTTTAAATCAATGCAGAATGCAGATGATAGTGTAGTGTGTATGGTATTCCTTTCCTCTTATAGTGTAGTCACAGTGTGTATAGTATTCCTTCCCCCTTAGCGTTTGAAGATATTACCCTCTTTCTTTAGGGAAGTTTGATAACAACGCTGAAAGAGGTCGAGCCTTCATCTCACATGGGGGTTCCACGGGTGTGGGAGAAGATGATGGAGAAGATCAAGGAAGGCATCAGTCAGTGTGGATATGTGAGAAAGAAAATGGTAACATGGGCCATGTCCGTCAGTCTGGAAACAAATAAAACGTGTACACAAAAGTAAGTACTGATGGTGATGGAGTTCAGCAACTTAAGCCTGATTTTTTGGGGATGGCAGGATTAATAAGTATAATTATCGAATATTATTTGACAGCATAAGTGTTGTATCCTGACAAAAGTACTTTTGATCTGTTGTATGAAATCTAGCCAAATGAAATTACTACTAACACCTTCTAAATCATCCGGACCCACAGCCATAATGAAGAGACATCCGTACAACATCCTTTTTTTTGTCTTTCCCGTTAGAAATGATGAGAAGCCATTTCTCTTTGCCCTGGCAAACAGCTTCATACTGGAAAAGCTTCGTGCTCAGCTGGGCTTCTCTTGCTGTCAGAAATTCTTCTCTGGAGCGGCACCAATTGGTACTGAAACCGTACAGTTCTTCCTAGGTCTCAACATCCGATTGTATGAGGCCTATGGCATGAGCGAGAGCACAGGACCACACTTCATGTCTGGTCCCAAAGCTTACAAATTACCAAGGTGAGCCTAAAGCAAACAAACATCACACACTAACACTATTCATTTTGAATTATGGCCTCTTCGCCAAACTACCAAATGGCCGGAGATGTACTGATCCACAACCCAGTCTGCATGCCACCACTGCACCTTCTTTCCTAAGACTGACAAGCCTCTGAATTCCCCCACACTACCACAGAACTGCTGAACCACACTGAATGTCTTCCACAATTATTCACTTTCAATGTCACTGACTTACTGAGATTGGAAGATATGATTTGTTATTGTTCCTATGTCATACATACTGGCAATCTTTATCGTGTTTACACTCTGAAGTGTGAATAGGGTAAGTGTTTCACTTTCTCTGACAGCTGTGGCAAGGTGGTCCCTGGTTGCCGATACAAGCTAGCAGACATAGACTCTGCTGGGACAGGAGAAATTTGCTTTTGGGGACGTAACGTTTTCATGGGTTTCCTAAATATGGAGGACAAGACCAGAGAAGCTTTGGATGAAGATGGATGGCTACGTTCTGGAGACCTGGGGAAAATAGACGAGGAGGGCTTCTTGTATATCACAGGGAGGATAAAAGGTAGGACAGTCACACAAAAAGCAAATTGCCGAGTTTGCCACTTTCAGCTCAGAGGCCTTTGTGCTCTGCATCACAAATAGCAAGGATGTCATTGTGACCTTTCTCTATTTAGAGCTCATAATCACAGCAGGAGGAGAGAATGTCCCACCTGTTCCCATAGAAGAGGTTGTGAAGAAGGAGCTGCCTATCATCAGCAATGCCATGCTGATTGGGGACAAGAAGAAGTTCTTGTCAATGCTTTTAACCTTAAAGGTAATACACATGAATTGCTGTGAATATGATAATGTCAGACTGTTCTGATTAGAGAAAGATGGATTGACATACATAGCCCACACTATGCTAACTCATAGTGTGGGCTATGACCTATGAACAATTCAGAAATCTTCCTAGTTCCTAGTACCAATAATATCATCAATGTAATTCCAAGCTAATAGGAAGAAACTACAGCCTTTCTCTTACTGGAAAGATAGCACACTGAAAATAGAAACCATTTCTCTTGCATAAACATTAAGAAAGAGATTTAAATGTTTGAAATGACCAAGCCTGCCTACCAAAGATGTAGGCAAGCCACAGCCCACCTCTGAGACACAGATTGAACAGAAACAATTATGAAAACAAGTTGAAATGGGCTTTAGCAGAAATACCAAATGAGGTAGGCAACTACAAAAAGGCCTGGTTAAATGAAATGCACAAGGAGTCTTAACAGTCTGTCGATCAGAATATTTGTATCCATGTGATGTTGCACTGTAAGAACAAGCCTTTTGAGACAAATAAGGCTCTGTCTCATTTGGAAGGATGCAGCCTATTACCTTGGCACTTAGTTAGGAACGTTCCTTATTAGGTTCCAGTTTTGTCCAAAAGATCACATGAATTGAAATCTACCACGTGCAGTAACATAAAATTTTACATTTTTTCATGCAGCTTTTGATTTTATTTGTAGTTTTGTTCTATTTTAAAGAAACAGAACCTGAGATTGAGGAAGTTAAAAGGAGTACCCACTACCCAGCCTCGTCTTATGGTATTCTATGCAGCTAAAGACCCACATTTCTATATGCTTCCTACTGTAATAAGATTTTTTAAAGCATCCATTGTTCCCAACAATGCTACAGTACCTACCAAAGAATCGTCCTTGCACATAAGACATTCACCTTATTTTGTTACAATGAAATGAATTAGAGGTGGCCATCCCCTGGGTCATCCCCTGGGCCATCCCCTGGGTCCCCATTGATTGATTGATTGAATACTTTATTGGCAGAAATGTAATTAGTACAGCATACAGTCAGACACAAATGAAATCAGTACAGGGTACAGTCAAACACACAGCCAAAGGGAACACCGAAAAAAGTCCTTGTAGTCTTGTTTCCATTCACGTCCATTTGTTGCCAACAACCCCTTACCCCCACTTCCATAACCATATTGCATATCGTAATAACCTTATTGTTTACAGTTGTAGGGCCATTACAGGAAGCGGAACAAATGTACTTATATAAATTATGTTTTGTAGTGCACACAGAGTATTTAAATCATTTTTGTTTTAATTTTTTTCCAAGACAATTTGCTCCGATCGTCTCACGTGTATTCACTGTTTGGTGAAGAAGAAGTGATGTAAATGTCAATAACTAAAACTACATTTTGTAAATGTAAAACAAAAATTATATATAATGAATAACCACAAGTCATATTCACTCACCACCACCAATGAATTGACCGAGATGCAATAACTAAGGTTTAACTAAACTGTAGTGCTGCAGCAGTGAGGAAAGCATGGAGCCCAGCGAGTTGCTCAGTGTGGAGGCTGTAGAGTACTGCCAGCAGCTGGGGAGCCAGGCAACCACCGTGTCAGACATCATTGGAGGCAAAGACAAGGACGTGTACCAGGCCATTCAAGAGGGAATCAACAGAGTCAACATTGCAGCCACCTCCAACGCCCAGTGCATACAGAAATGGATCATTCTGAGGAGGGACTTTTCCGTTTCAGGAGGAGAACTAGGTAAATTGAAAATTCAAGGCCACACTTGATTCCTAAACACATTAGTGAATGTTAATGGCAATGTCTGTTTACTGTATTCAAAAGCATGGCATTTTCTAGTCAGGATTAATTTTTATTTATTTTTAACCTCCAGGTCCCACAATGAAGCTTCGTCGGCCTGTTATCTTGGAGATGTACCACAATGAAATAGAGAACCTGTACATAGATTAATAGTTACAATATGTATTGTATGTTGTAAGGTTAACTGTTGCCATCTTGTATGTTGTAAAGTTAACTGTTGCTATCAAAGTCAATAATCACCCGTAGGATGTCTTTAATGAGAAGTCTGTTTATATTGACATTTCATTGTATGTAAAAGGCAAAAGTAAGAGAAAATAATGACATTTTATTTGAGAGCAAACAATGGCAGTATCCTAGTGACTAATAGTTGATACAAATCTTCAGAGTGGGGTTGTGCAGTGCCACAGGCTGGTGAAGATATAAAGCAGAGTATAGTTTGCTTCATTTATTAATTACTGCCTTAAAATCATTTTATTTATGTATTTTATGCTACAATATTTGTTGTAATAATGCACATTTCAGTGTTTTGTTTCTACTTGTGTTCTGACAATTCTACACAACAGGCTTTACATGCATAACTCAGTGATGGCAGTCATATTGAAGCGCTGCGTTCGAAGGACCATGTGACACATGTAATAGTTGCTTCCACAACAATACATGACATGAGCACTTACTGACGTTACAGACTATGAATAACATTAGCCACTAGCAGTAACAAATGATATGTGCTTATCAATAATTAAAAGGAATTAAACACAATTTTTTCGTCAGGTCCCATTTTTATACTCAGTTTTGTAATCAGACCAGCAGTCAAACATCAGCCAATAAATAATATAATATATATCAGATTTTGCAGTTCAACAATGTATCTCACACACACGTACAGTGGAAATGGTCAGAAGGTTTTAAGACAGTGCTTGTGTCTGCAGCATTAAAAATAAACATTCAGAAACACATGTCTTGTTAGTCGTTTATCGGGCCCAATTTGTTGGAAACAGTTTGACTGCGTGGCGCGCAGCCCCACACCAGTCCCAAAATAGGACCCATAGAGGTAAATATATTATTTAGTAACACGTACAGTATGACAGTGACAGTATGTCACAGTACAGACACAAATCCAACCCCTGACTGTGGTCCCTTTTTGGTATTTCTTCACTCTGCATCCTTCACCTTCTCACATATGGCTGCTGTGAATTCAGAGCATTTAGATTTTCCCCCCAGGTCTCCTGTCAGAACCTGAAACAGATAACAAACACAGGTACAGTGAGGCTCCAATTTTACAGTCTAGTAAAGTTGCACTTTGGCTTAAGTTTGGATTGTGTCATTACATTTTCATGATGCAGTATAACTCTCGCATATTGAAGAGATATCTTCAACAGTTGCTCCCGTTGAGAAAGTGATATCCCAAAATAAAAATAAAATCTTACCCTGTTTTCAAACATTCTGGAATTCAGGGTGGCCATTTTATTTAACAATTATATTCTTTGATAGTTTAATTGTCATTTCTATTATTGAACATTCTTCTCACTGAGTGCATTGACTTGCATTGCACAGTGAAATAGGTCTCAAACTCAGTCCCCTTTAGCTCATTAATCCTCCTAATGTCTGGCATTTTGTTTAAAAATACAAAATATGGTCACATGGTATGTCAACTTAGAAGGATATTATTAAAAGCAAAACATTCCATGGTCTTGAAAATGTATAATGACACACAAAACCTGACAGCATTTTCTTTATGTTGATTTTAATGTCCTGGTTGGGATCCGGGATAGTCTGTGATTTTCTTACCAATTCAAATGGTAAAAAAAAGAAGAAAAAAAAGAAAAGAGTTGGTTCGACTTTGTTTATTTGAAAAGAGACCAGTTGAGACCAGTCTCTTTGTGCAATGGAGGACAATGAGCAGAATATTGATGTGAGCTACGAAGTAGGTCAGACTGTCTTGACTTATTGTCAGTATTGGCCAAGAACAAGTAGTCCATGTCCTTTTTAATGTGCTAGACCCCTGCCAGATGGATGGCTGTGAGGTGGAGTGCAACACCAGTTGTCGGTGCCCAAGATCAAACTCAGGACCTCGCAGTCCAAAGGCGAGCTCTCTGCCGACTGAGCTACCTTGACACCATGGAGAACTTAGTATAATTTGACCACGGTCCTGTTACTAAACGCCACTAATCTTTAAGGTTATGTTTTATCTTTATTTTATGCAAAACATTTTGTGTTATTATAATGTATTTATTTGTCACACACGATAATCGCAGTGAAATTTGTTCTCCGCATTTGACCCATCTCTTGGAGTGGTGAGCTGCAGCTTGTGCCGCGATCAGGAATCATTAAGCTGATTGGACCCCCCAATCCAACCCTTTGTTTGTGTTGCCGTCTTGTCCATGACTCCCTTGTAAACATGATACTACTCCTGGTAATATAAAAGGTGAAAAAAATATATACATATATGTTGTATTATCAACAGAGCAACTATTCCGAGTTACATCACGGCAAGTTGAGTGCAACACAAACCTCTACAAAAGACAGACTCCTTACTCTACTGGGAGGTCCGACTCCGCACACGATCAAATCACCACAGCAGAATTCCTTACCTAGTAGAACTGAATAGCAAAGGCGTCTAACCTTTTTTTCTCTGATTGTATCAAAGCAGGCGGCTTGGATCTTCTTGCCGTAGCTGTGCAGGCCCATATGATTCAGCATCATGACTGCACTGAGGAGCAAAGCAGTGGGGTTGGCCATGTCTTTTCCTGCTATATCTGGTGCAGTTCCATGAACCTGACAATAGGAAAGACATCATGTTTGTTCTGTCATTATTAGGGTTAATGTTTAGCGATTGTAATGCTGAATTATGGTCTCGGACGAATTCGTGTGACTTGTACTTTGACAGTCTGTGCTACATCAACAACACAGAACTATCTTGACAGAACGATGCATTTGTGGTGCTGAATGAGAAAAGAAAAGGCTATTTTACTCACAGACTCAAAAATGGCAACACCATTAGCGCCAATGTTTCCACTGGGAGTCACTCCGAGACCTCCAATCAGTCCAGCACAAAGATCACTGCAAGAGTAAATAGAGTATATATATATACACACACACCATGATATACGCTGACTAGACAATTGTGCTTTGTATAAATTAAGCACCATCATCCAACACATTTGTATTATGTACAGATAATAACTATGACTACAAACTAAGTCATGAAAGAACTATTGCAAGCCATTACGAAAACAAATTACCTCAGGATGTCGCCATATAAATTGGGCATCACAAGTACGTCAAACTGTGTGGGGTCCTGTACCATCTGTGTAAAAAAAAGAAAAGGAATGGAAAAGGAAAGCATGAACAATCGTGCCATTATCGACAAGGATTACAATGATCTGTAGTATAACTTGAATTAACAGCAAGTATATAAGATAAAGTTCAGGATACTTACATTAAGACACACCGTATCCAAGTACATCTCATTGAATTTTATATCTTTGTATTGTTCAGCTGCCTCTCTACACTTCCGTAGAAAAAGCCCATCTGATAGTCGCCTGTATAGGAGTCATCAATAGAAAATAAATCCTTCATCAAATCCAATATTAACATCATGAACGGCAGTGTCGAGTGCTGAAAATAACTTACATGATGTTGGCCTTATGGACAGCGGTGACACTGGTCCTCTGATTATTTCTGGCATATTCAAAAGCATACTCAGCAATGCGTCTGCTGGCATCTTCTGTGATGAGTTTAATACTCTGTACAACGCCATCAACAATCTGAGAAAGACACGGAAATCAGGGAACTCGATTACTTCTGAAACTCCATTAGCAATGTATGTTGTTTCTTGCATATGCCAACAAATTACAAGCAGCGGTTCTGTTCTGTGTACCATCATTGCCATTCTGGAGCGAACATTTGGTGAAAAAGCTGGTAACTTTGCAGCAACACAAACTGTAAACATATCATGTATAAATTAGCCTTTAGACAGTTTACATGAAGAGAAGGAGTTATATGTATACATGTTAACTGAGAAAGGAAGTAATTGAGTTGTGGACACTGGACCCCCCCCCCCACACCACACACACACACTTCTCACCGTATGTTCAATGCCACTGTATTCTCCCTCTGTGTTCTCTCGGATGGTGACCAGGTTGACATCAGTGTAGGGTGTTTTGTAGCCCTCGATGGACACACAGGGACGGACATTGGCATAGAGGTCAAACGTCTTTCTGAGCAGCAGATTCATAGAGGGATGGCCAGCGGCAATTGGTGTTTTTAAGGGTCCTGTAGATTAAATAGGATTACAAAATCACAATTTAGGCATTTCGCAGACACCCTTACCTAGAGCAGAACTACTTAATTTAAGCTTCTTTAACATAAAACGATCTGACACCCACTTTTACACGAAACAACAACTGAACATGTATCAAACACATCCAATGCGTCATCTACGCAATAAAGGATTCAACTTTCTCTCTCCCCCGCCCCGTGTCCCTTTAGGGCTTCCACCGCTCTGTACTTAAGGGGCTGTAGAGCAGACAAGTTTTACATAGACTGGCAGTTTTTCCAGAAGCATTGTGGGTGAGCTCTACAGATTTTGTCAGATTCTCACATGTGCTCACAAAAGATAGACAGGATTCAAAAAGTGGATAGGATAACCACTTTCAATCTGGCATCATTATTTCAGGCATGTCACTACTAGCCTAAGTTGCTGACAGAGAAAATGTTAAAAAAGTGAATATAGCAGATCTACAATTTCACTGCAATGCATTGCAAGCTTGTAGGTCAGCTATTTTATTTACGTTTCTTTTTTACACATTTGCACAAACAAATACAATGCTGCATTATGTATATAAAATAGGGCTTAAGTGGGTACAGTAAGGGGTATACGCTGGGATACCTTTGAGTCCAATTAAGGTCCTGTCCATGGATTCCTTCGCATCAGGTGGAATCATCCACTTGCCACCAGGACCCTGGATGGCTGTAACATTTCTCTCCTCCCACTGGATAGGTGCCTGAATCGCAAAAAGGAATATGATAATCTAAAACATTCCTCTAAACATACGTCAACAAAATGTGCTCCCAAAAGGATGAAACATAGTTGATATTAGTGCATGACCGTTCCTCTAGCATCACCATCTGGCCAAACTTTACAGTGGCCTCAGTTACATGCACAAAATGTATTCAGAATGAATGAATTCATTCCGAACAGAGATTTATACCAAAATGTTTACATGACAAGTATTCCTATTCCTCAATTGTTTACATGACCAAAGCATTCATTCGGAATATAACTTTAGACTAAAGACAGCAGATCCACAAGCTCACAACTCGTCGCGGCCGTGACGCGTATATCTGCTGTCTTTACCAGAAGAAAAAAAAAAACTCCCAGCAGCATTCGGAATAAAGTGTTTATATGGTAGATCTATACCGATGCAAACGGTATATACCACCCCTCCAGACCCGAATGAAAATTCATTCGGAATGGGATATTCCGAATGAATTGAGGTGTTTACATGAGCATTTTTATTCTGATTACTGGTATAAATCCATTCATTCCGAATGAATTTCTGCATGTAACCAAGGCCAGTGAGAAATGTGGAGAGATTTTTAGACATGGTGGAGGTCTTCAATCTACTCTAGTTCATTATTGTTTTCATTAATGTATCTGAAAATATTCTTGTCCAGTAACTGTTAGAGCATTATCAGGGTGCTGCGAAATTAATACCATAGTATCCACAAGCCAAACGTTTTTTGTTTTTTTTTGCAACAGGTGGTCTGCCTTACATTTGCTGCTTCAAATATCTTCACAACAGCTTGGGAGATCTCTGGACCGATTCCATCCCCTGGGATTAAAGTGACCGTCTGCATCTGTGGCAAAACAACCACAACATCCAATGTTACATTGGCACATAATAGTAACATTATTTTTACTCTTATAGTAGATATAAAAAGGTCATCATACACACCCCACGGATGGACGTCCTGGGGCGTGCAGCCTCTGACTTCAGAGCTCCAACTACCCGCGACACCTGAAAGTGAAAAAAAAAGAGACAACCCTTAAAAACATGTCAATTTAAACCGCCATGGATATATCGTTTTTGGTTACCGTCATTAACATACTCATAGGTCAGTGAACTTGTTGGCCCTACAGTTTCAATATGACAAAAAAAAACTTGCTTGCCAAGTCTGGAGGACAACATCTCTGCATGAAGTCTTAACATTTGGTCCAGAGCAAACCTATTTACACGCACCTCGACAGTGGGTGCAGGGCCAATAAGGCAATCATTGGAAGAGGTAGGGCCCGCACACCATTGTTTGGTAAAGGATAACTTTTATTATAGACAACGTTTCGATCAACAAATGATCTTCATCAGGTCAATGTTTAACATTTTTGGTTTAACATTTGGTCTACCCATGACAATACCTCCAGCGAATCAGTGGACTTGCACATACAGAATGTAATGAAAAAGCAGTCAATGTAGAAAATCTGGCCATTTCTTTCAGACATCCAGATTTTCTATTTCTATCGAGCAATAATGAGGCGATACAGCAGTGAGGTGCATTTAACAAAAGGAGTGAACATGCACAAAACAGAATGAGCCAAGGATGATTTTTTTTCTCTCCCAAGTTTTGATTACTGCCCATCACATGACAGTGTCCGCCCTGAGCCGGGTCATATCAAAGACTCTGAAAAAACAGGAGATAGGCTCCTGCCCTATGGGCATGGGCTCGGCAAGGCTTACATCACATGACGTGCTATTGTCTGATAAAACATCTAATATGAGATATAATGGGCATCTCTAACCCAATCACATTCAAGACCAATCCTTGTTCACTCTGTAATGTATAACATACCCAACAAATTCAATACATTGTGCCTCATGAGTCCAAGAGAGAAAAGACCACATTAAAGCATTTGAATATGTTGGAATGTAAAGCACAACACAGAACAGCATCTATAAGAGGTGCTGGGGATGAATGAAGGAGCTGATCTGTAAAGGACATTGAGAAGGCAGAGCAGGGGTTAATCCATCTGTTAATGTCAAGAGACTGTTATGTCTCTTTAGAGTTAGTAATATGCATAATGCCAATGAAATAAATTAGACTCAACAATGACATTTCTCTCATGATGTCCTTTAAGGATGCCATGTAGGGAATACAACTATCAATTATTTTCTGTTGTGATTATTTTATTGATGGCCTTTCGATTAATCAAGAAGGGCCTTTTTTAACTACAAAAAATGTATAGCATATATAAAAATAAATTAAGCCCAATTTCATACTTAAGAATTTAAAATAGCAGATTTTCAAAATCACCATGCCTTGCGAACTTGTAGATCTGCTATATTTACAACTTTTTTTTATTACATTTTTAACTATATGACATCCCCTACATAGGGATAGAATATGGACCAATTATATTATTTAATTGACAGAATTATTTTACCAATTATTATAATCAATTGGTTTAATTAACAGTTGCATCCCTAATATCATGTGACAAAAGGATCCCCACACAGACACGGGTCATGACTCATGGGTTGGTTATGTGGTTAGCTAAATGGAGAAGCATCCTACTGTAACAGAAGCATGGAAGGTCACCTTGAGGTAACCACCATGTACCATAAAGCTTGTGTCAACTGTAGCTATTGCACTTTTAAGAGGAGTTGGCCAATGAAGCTTAGAAGAAATCAAAAATGTCCATTTCAGATCTGCCTTTACAATGAGGTATGCTAGGGGTTGTCCTTCTAGCTACGGCATGTCTTTAGCCAGGAAATAGAGATTAGAGAACCAACCAATCATGATGCTTACTTCCTCTGACTTGATTTTATTCTTGTCATTGATCGATAAACCCCACTTTCTCAGTAGATTAAGAATCTGCAGATTGCAAGAGGAGTTTTTAAAATTAAGAGACACTTGTTCACAATAACTTATTATAATAGTATCAGTGTTGGCACACTGCCACAGCTAACGTTAAGTCGTGTTAACTCTCCACTCTCTCCAGTTAACGTTAGCAGCTGTGGCTGTGTGACATTGAAGCCAATTAGACCAATCGATTGGCTTATATACAGTAAAGAATTAAATTAAAATCAGGGACCCAAGCTTCATCACTGACTGGGCGCTTATATACAGTAAAGTAATACAGTGTTAGTTGCACCACGTGTAATTCTGTCAGGTATCGATTCCGTAGTTAATGCGTTAGCTTGATGGCTAACTTAACTAGCAAAGAGTCAAGTTGCTATGGCTACAGGAAGGAAGCAGGCAGCTATGCTAACTATGAAGTGTGGAGGAAGGACACTCAAACAAGGCCTTTGGCGTGTCCTCAGTCAGTCCTCCGTTATAGCCTATAAGCTGCCTGCTACAGCACAAATCTCCTAGTTTGTTCATTATATTACGAATTATTATTATTTGTGTCCATCACTTACCGTTGACCTCCATGCGCTTCCTCCTGCCATCCTTGAGTAATAAAGGTGGGCACTGGCCGGGGGCAACACTACTACTAGCACAGTATGGAAACCAACCGACCGACTCGATACACTACTAGTACTGCAGTACCTGAAGCCCACCGTGTACTTCTACCAGACTGACACAAGAGGGCAGACAATACCATGAGATGAGATGAGGCACGGACCTGTTGTATAATGTATTATATTTTTCGAGAGAGAGAGATGAGGCACGGAAATATTGTTTGGGCGTTGATAAGTATCGTGTGTAGGCTTGTCGCTCGCTTGTCCTTGTCTGACTGGCTGCTGTATAGGCACTTTTGAAGTTGTGGGACAGACAGACCAAACAAAAGAACAGTCAAAGTCATGACGACTGAATAATTCACAATGGGTCACAATTGTGTGACATTTTGTCTATTCATTTTCACCTAAGTCTTCTCAATATCACCATCAAAAACAGATATTTTTTCATGTCTTTGTTCATTTTAAACAGTTATTGGATTGATTGCAGTATATCCTGTCATTTTAGGATACTTTATCTAACCCATTTTCAGTGTCAAATGTCAATTCAAATTATTACTCTTTAGATTCGCTTCGCTTGGCCACTAGCCTGTGTTGTGTTGTGTGTGGACTGAAAGACAAGGACAAGGAAAACAATCAGTTTGGCCTTGGCTTTATCACTAGCTGTAGGTCTAGACTAGAATCTGTGTTTATCCAAGCACTGCACATTGTTGACACCTCTATGAGAATGCATGGCAGCACCATAGAGCTATGAAACATAATTATACATGTTTATATAGCTACTGTACGCCAGCTACGCCTGTAGCCTATTTGGATGTTTCTCAACATTTACCCCAAAATTTAGGTTGTCTGAGATTTGTATGACCAATAAGTAGTAAAATAAATAAATAAAATAAATAAAAAAGAAAAGTGATCAACCATGTCAACTTAGCGACCCCTGCTGACTGACTGGAACCATGAGAGAAATTCTCAGAATAGGCTATAAAGTTACCTTTACGCATCTCTCAAGAGCAACAGTACAATCTGGCAGCGCCATTGCATTGCCTAAATTAAAATATGTATATTGTTGTGGGAATAAACACAATGTTTTTTTTTTGTTTTTTTTACTAATGTGTTCATCTTTATTATATTGAAATTATTATTATTATTCTTATGTATTCCAGTCAAATACTACATGAAAATGTTTAATAAATAGCACAGCCGTTCTAGGCAGAAGGCAGGGCTGGGCTAGTTGAAATTGAGCTTTTTTTCGTTTTATTATAAAATGACCAAACAAATGACGTCACTAAGAGGCGACGTTTTCAAAAGACCGCATGTGACGCATAGATGTGACGTTGTTGTTTTGGTTCCTTGAGTTCAGTGTTTGGTTCAGTTGAGTCAAATCAGTTCTCTGTCAGTAGCAGACAGAGACAGTGTTCTCTACTACCTCCCCTTTCCCTCTGCGCCGTAAAATGGATCAAACAATTCCCTTTGCATTGTTAAGTGTGTTGCTTTTCTCCAGCTGCTTAGCGTCACCACCAAACTTTGTGCTACTTTTCGCTGACGATTTGGGATTTGGAGATTTGGGCTGCTATGGACATCCGAGTTCACTGACTCCCAATCTGGACCGACTGGCAGCAGAGGGACTCCGTTTCACTGACTTCTACTGTACCAGTCCGGTCTGCAGCCCGTCCAGGTATAGTGACAATAATGACAATGCAGTGAATCTGAATTAACTATTGTCATCATAGCGTAAGTATATTTGATCAATTGACAACTGTGTCACGACACGATTAAAGGGTGTGAAATAGTTATTAATAAATATTATTTATTTAAGCAATGGATAGAAGGAACTATATCAGGACAGGGACATGCTTAGCCCCTTTCGGAACACCGCTGGGGGTCCGCAAATATTAATATTAATATTTTAATATATATATTTACAACCTCCCAGAGGAGTCCCTTCCTCCTCAATGGACGCTTGCGGGGATTTGCTTACCTACCCTCCCTTCAGGAAGACCTGCGTCGTCGTGTGAGTGTTGTTGACGTGTTTCAAGGACATATAAAGCTCATACAGAACATGTAGAAGAGCTGCGTTATAGTAGCGTTAATCAGCGTTGCTGTTAAGTATTTTTAATCATTTTTTGAAGGCGAAATACTCCTTGTTGTCTTCTCCCCAATGCACCGCCCCCCTAGCAGAAACCAGAGGCAGTAACGTCGGTGCGCGCAGCTAGGGAGGCGGTGCATTGGGGAGAGGACAACAAGGAGTATTTCGCCGTTAAAAAATGATTAAAAATACTTAACAGCAACGCTGATTAACGCTACTAT
>OOFJ01109314.1:0-19844 GCA_900323375.1 Benthosema glaciale
CCCTTCTTGCCGTTTCTTCCTGTAGTCTAGTAGTGTCCCCTCCCTGGTGGGAGAGGGTAGCCTCCACTACCACGCTGGAGTCCGTAATTAATCCATCAGAGATGGGCACATTTTCGTTGTTTTTTTCCCATTTTAGCTGGACTCCTGTCCGATGGCAGAGGTCATTGAGATCTGGCCAATCAGACCAGACCCCAAAGCCCTTGGCTTGTGAGTCCAGTTTCCCAGAGTCTTTCCTCCTGAACCCCAGAAAGTTATCCTGGTCTGCAGCAGCCAGGGGTACCTTCCTCCTGCGCAGGTCCAGTAGAAGTGATGCCCTGGCCATTTCTCTGACGGTGCCATCATCATTATTGATTGCAAGTGATTGATGACAATTCACTTGCAATTATTTCTCTTTTTTCTTTATCATGTGATAAATCATATTATATTATAATTTTATATACACAGATGTTTCAGTAAGCTGACATAGCGGTACATAGTGTAATGGCTGATGTAATATCATGACACTTAAATCATTATCTGCCAGGCATATTATTATAGGCGGGAACATTCAAAGAGAGTGAGCTCTCTTCTTCTTTTTTTTTTTTTTTTCTTGTTTTTTTTTGTATAAACTAGCACTTAAGTGGTTAATGTAATAAGAAGGAAGAAAAATCTTGACCTGCAAGTCCTCAAAGCATGGTTGCCAAGTTAAAAAATAATAACAGTTCTATGGACCACAACCCCCCCAACAGAAAAAATAACATTAATAATTACCAGAGTACTTTAGCCACATTGCTACTTTAATGAAGCTTATGTTACTTATGTGCTTATGTTTAGTAATGCGATTGGCCAGATTAGACCAATTACGCTTATGTTTCTGTAGGGTATTGCTGGCAAGGATGGCACTTCTGGACTAAAGGTACTAGAAACATGGTCTGGTAGTTGTACTTGTCATATTTTCTTTTCTTATGAATGGTCTCAATGAATTATTTAGGCTCTTTTGACAGTTGAATACTGTATCTCCCTGTACCTGTCCAGTGGTAGAACAAGTTGTTTTTTTCCCTTTTTTTTATCCCGCTTTTTCTTTTTTCTTTTTGGGGGTGGGGGCGAGATCAATTCCACAATGTAGAAAAACCTTGGTATACATGGCTGTATTAAATTATGTATGTATTTTAGTACTTATGAAGATCTATAACTCACAAAGCATCACAATGTGACACGCTGTGAGCTTGTAGATTGTTTATTTTTGATAGACTCACTAGGGGCTTCGTATTAACAATACAAAATTGTATCACTTCTTGGTAATGGTAACTAAAGTCTTCAAATAAACGTGGTGGAGTAAAAAGCAGTTGTCAGTTTGCCTCTGAGATGAAGCGGGCGTAAAAAGTAAGGTATGACAAAAATAAAATCGTAAATCGTTGTACTTAATATGCACGGTACTTACAGTTACCACCACTACTGCACCTGTCAATATCATTGACGCCCTTGCCACTCTATAATATGGCAGGTTGCTTGAGCTTTATTGGCCTGCTGAGGTCATGAAACTGTATAGGCTAACTGTAACACTCTAATAACCCCCCAGCAGCCAACGAGCTGGTATCCAAGATACCTCACGCGTTTCTGGCACTGGCTGTGGAAAGCAGAGGGTGTGTGGCTATAGCTTATTGAGGAATCGGTGATATTTGTGGAAATTATAAGCCTTTAAGAACCTATTCCCTGACTGCGTGTATAATCGGTGGTGGTGGAAGAACTACTCATTACTTATTGTCGCTGTCAGGCAGAAACCTCCTATCTCCTAACCTCGCGTCACCAGGCTTTCCCACCTTGGAGGAAGGCCTGGTCTGCGTTCCAAAATCGCTGTGTCGCTGCAGGAAGCCACAAGGCAGAATAAGAAAGTACCCATTCATAATACTGATTCCACCTTGAGGTTTCCTGCCCGCGCTACAAATCGTTGACAACATGTATTTTACCATCCGCTCCAGAGTCCAGACCGGTTCATACACCTGAATGCTGCCCAGGCTATCTCCTATTCTAATTGTGTTTTAGTATTGATTGATTGACTTTATTGTATTAGTCAGAAATGTAAACGGTACACACAGCAATGAGAACATAGTCAAACACCTGGGGTATAATTATCAATACCACAATGTTAGACATGTTCTAACATTGTGAACATGTAAAAGTCCTGTATTCAAAATTTACTCCAGTAAAAGTACAAAAGGTGTTGTCAGTAAAATAAATGTGTGAAATATTCTTTTTTGAAAATAGCCAGTGACGCAAGCAACCAGTAAAATATATATGTTTTACCAGTAAGTAAGTAAAGTTTTCAAATAATTGCTGTAAAAAGTACCATAATAAAAGATGGAGTGCCGTGATTTTTGCACTTTTTCCAATTTTTTAGACCCCTTGGTGTGGTTGTTATGTGCAATGATGTCTTCCCTTTGTATTTAAGGTTTCTTCCTGGAGGCTGAAACCTTGACAGTCCAACGTGCCAATGAAAAAACTGTAATATAGTACTAATATAGTACTCCCCTAACCCCTCCCACTTTATCATACAGCTGTGGGTGTGGCTTCAGTTCAGGTGGATCACCACCCATCACCACCCACTAGGCAAACCATGCATACTTAATGAACTGGTGGGGGTGCCCACATTAAAACGTCATTTTAACAAATACTGTACACTTAAAAAAAATATATATATATCTTCTACCTTATATAACAATAAAACCTGATGATCATGATTTAGGGTGGAAAAAAATCATGGCACTCCATCTTTAAAAAAGAAGTCACTTAAAAGTACCTCAAAAAAAGAATCAGTGATCAGTGAGATATTTGTGGAAATAAGCCTTTAAGAAGACTGCATATAATCTTTTTGGGTTTTTTTCTGTATTCTGCATTCTGTAGTAGCCTACTGTTCCTGAGGTTAAAATGTAGACACCATGGTCCCAGGCTCCAAAAGAAGAGTTTTTTTTCTTGTGGAACTTTGGTATTGCGAGTGCATTTGTGCGCTGCTGGCTGGCACCACTGTAGAGTAAGTGCATTGTTCGGCGCTAAGCTCAGCTCAGAGGAGCTCACTGTGACTTGTGGAGTTTGGGGATTTACAGACAGGCAGAGGAAATTTCATTGCACCATAAACCGCACGACCAACATAAGGAGTCCTGAATCCTCCCATGACATAACCTCCTGCATAGATCCAATTAAAGGGAAATCCATTCGTTTAAAGAGATTTTTTTTCTTCTTCTTCGTTTTGGATAGAAATGCAAATTGCACATTAAAGTTACTGCAGAGAAAACGTAATGTATGACTATATTAATTCAATTTAGTTTATTTAGTTTCGCTCCTTTTTTGTATTTATTTTTTTACAATAGCTATAGCAAACATCTTTCTTCATTATTCTTGGTGGGTGATTTGGCATGAAGCCAAGCCACAACCACTTTTATCCCAACATAATTCATTGGATGGAAAGGTGCTATCCCGGATCATTCTGTATTGCACACTCCGTGAAAGTCAAAAAGTGTGAACTTTTCAAGCAAGGCCCCCTTTTCTTTAGCTTTTTTCACATTTTGCGATTCTTGTCATTGCAGGGGGAGGCTGGAGCAGAAGGGCAAAAGGGAATCGATGGGGAGAGGGTAAGCGTGCTATCTCCGGCCGACATATCTTCCATACATAGCACATCAGCCAGATCTGGTTTCATCAGGGAATCAATTCTTATGGGCTATTCATTTTCTGTTCATCTGTGTGATGCCCTCGGGGCAGAAGTGAGGTAGATTTTTTTCTCTCTCTCCTCTCAATGTGGTGGCTGTCATATTCTGAAGTGGGTTTTCTGAAGTGTGGTCAGGGGCTGCCATGTCCTTCTCCAGTAGATTTAATTGATACAGTCTATGTAGCACAGAACCTGCATGTTGATGAACCACAGTCTTTTTTTTTATAACCTCAAAGCTGTTCTAGGCCATTTGGATTTTTACAACATTGCCCTATCTCGGAATCACCATAGCAATGAAACCTACACCATATTGTACTGGGATATTACTCAGAGCGAAGGCAATACTGGGGGCGTGAATTTATTTGACCATTGGTTGTGATAAAGAAGATCTCAAAAGATTCATTATATCCTAACAGGGGTCTACTGAATACATTAATTGACTAGCATTCCAACCAGGAGCAAAACAGCCTGCGTCCCTGTATACTAATGGTTAGCTGGACCGAAGGCTGTTTCATATCCTCCTCTCTTGTGTTGGTTGGTGGCCGAGCACTGAGCAGATGGTCAGTTTTAAAGTGTTTTTTATAAAGGGACCTGTTTTCATCACCATTCCCTCACTGAACAGACCTATTGCCAGAGAAACCTGCTTCCTTGGCACAGGTTTACGGTGCCTCGCCATGTCCAAAAGAAATGCTGATCCAAATGCTGAGTGTTCATGGGAGGGGAAGTTGAACAGCAAACGAGGAGCAGTGTACTTGCCTATATTGTGCTGAGCCAATCGGTGAGATGTGATGCGAGAGTGTCGTCTAGCGAGCCAACGCCAACCCGGGACTCCTGAATCGTTGCCCTCCACACTCTCCTGTCGAACATCAGGGCGTTGAGATCTAAAGTGTTGTTGGCTAAGCAGTTGCGATGCAGTGCATCTACATAAGTGGTGCGCTTCTTGACTTTCCTGTCTTTTCCCTGGGTTGACTCCCAGAATGTCAGTTTGCTTGCCACTAGTTCCGGGTGCCTGTCACAGTGCCCTGCCATCCTCATTCTTACTTTGTCTGTGACCCCGTGCTAGGTCCCTGTAGAGGTCCATGTTTCAGATTTAGTGATACACTAGTGCCATTCGTAGCGTTCTTGTATCGTCTCAATTCAGGGCACTTTCCCGTTGTACTGTAAGAGCCCATACAGCAGTACTGAATCCACTGTAGCTACGAACAGCCGCCTCTTGAGGTCTTCCCCTGATTTCCACACTCCCCTCTCCGTTGAAGCAGTCCAGGCCCATAGATATTATTTGAAGTCCTGGAGTGCCTCACTCACTGTCCTGTCCCCAGTGGCAATGGTTTTGTCCCCGGTGTTAACCGTCAGTACTTTTGTTTTCCTGGCATTGAGCTTGTGGCCAATCTTCCATGCAATCCATTTCTACAGCCCGTAGCAGTTTGTTGTATCTGCTCTATCCGAAACTAGGACAATGTCCTCTGCGTAGTCAAGGTCAGTATTCATGATGGGGGGTACTCTCCTTGACTTCCTCTGGACCAGAGTAAACCCCAGTGCCTCCTCTGTCCTCTCTGTCATTGATTGCGAATCTAAGGGCATGGTCCATAGCTACAATGAACAGGAAGGGGGCCAGAGTGTCACCCTGTAGGTAGGACGCTCGCTAGCAGCCAATCAATAATGGTCCAGAATTGTTTTGTAAATGAATGGATGAATTCGTTATATGCAGAGTATCTTGACCACTTAAGCCCAGTCGTTTGTACTTGGAACCCTCCTTCATTTGCTCTACACCTTAACGTACAGTATATCACCTATTTTTGGCACCACCATACTAAAATGGTAGTTTTAATGGTACAGTTAAGCATTACTCTTGGCTATGGTGTTATGTCATTACACTATACTTGGTCTCCCTTTTTCCTCTTTGCTGGTATACAGTACAAGCTCACAACACGTTGTGAAGGGTTATGAGCGTGTAGATCTAATATTTTCAATTCATGTGGTGAAAGAGTTTTCCTGCGTTGTGTTGTGATTTAGTCACAGTCAGCTGTCTTACATGCAGTACATGTACAACACCCGTATTATTGTATTATAATGCAATAATTTAACTCTCGGGAGCATAACATGAAACCATTTGGTTTTATTTTACGCTTTCAAGAGTTAAAGATCTAATAACGTAACAGCTGAGGACCATCTGGGACCCCCAAAAGGACCACTGGTGGTCCAAGGTCCACTGGTTGAAAACCACTCTACTAAAGGCTTGAAAAGGCCACTAAACTCATGTGGGAGCAGAGCTATTTGGTCTTTTATACACGGTATCGCATTAATTTGAAACGGAGAACACGGCCAGAATGAGTGAAACACAAAACCATTGGTCTCCTTTTAATGACTTATCTAGTTAAGACAGCTGTTCCAGTCCTCCCAATCTGGCCGTAAAAAGATGGGGCAGAAAAGAGTCCATGTCATTGATGATGGAATAGTCATTACCATGACTTTGTAAGCCGCGACTGCATGTATTCCAAATGGATATGTTTGATTCTTGTCCATGGACCATAATTATGAGAGTCTAAGGTTCTGCACGATCCCTCTCTCTGTGAATTGAAGCATACTGACCAAGGTGATGCTAAATCAATAATACCAGAGTTGGAACACAAACTCTGATAGAGATATTAACTGTGCGGATCAATAGGCGTTCAGGTCAAAGTGACTCTGACACTGATGTTTGATTCAATCTAATCAAATGCCATTCTGATGCTCATGACCAGTTGCCCCCAGCAGTGCTGGACAAAGTGCACAAACCCAATACTAGAGTAAATATAGATAATCCTTGTCAAATATTACTCAACTTCAAGTTTTTTTAATAGCAGTGTATATATAAAATAATTTAATACAAATCAATTTGAATCTTTGCAAAATAGTGAAAATAGCAGATCTACAAGCTCAAAATGTGTTACACCATAACTGCTATTTTCAATATTTTTGTAATTTTGTAAACATTTTGTACCTTCCTAGAAATGTAGTGGAAAATACAATATTTGTCTTTGACATGTTTTGCAGTGAAACTATATATAAAAAAAATACAAGTAGATACAAGTAGGTACAAAATAATAATAAGTAATAAGTAATAGTAGTCAAGTAAATACACTTTGCTATAGGCCCCCAGTCACTGTGACAGCTTGGTAGGTGAAGTCTATAGGCCCCCACTCACTGTGACAGCTTGGTAGGTGAAGTTAATTTGATCCTCGGCAGATCAAATAGGGCAGCAATACGGCACAGTCCTATAGTCAGCAGAGTTGACTTGTGGTTTCAAATTATTCCTCGTCATTCTGTTAGAATTATGACAACGTGTTATAACACATTTCTCACTATGTAAGCACAGGTCTCAATTATATGACCTTGATTGATATGGGAACAGTGAGGGGTCTTCAATGTTTTTCAGGCCAATTAAGGACCACTTAGCTGAGAGAGAGAAGGGGTTAAAGCATATTTTCAGACATTTAACCACTTAAACCCTCAATACTTGACCTTTGACTCTGTACTTGGTCTGCTCTTTATTTGACTCTGTACTTGGTCTGTACAGCAAACCTCTTCACCGAAAATAGATGATCTACAAGCTCACAGCTATTTTCGACTAATATAGCGCCAAGAATAGGGATGTGAGGGTACAAGTGGTTAATGTAAAAATAAAAATAAATAATAAAAAACAAGTCCCTATCACACAAAGATTTGGTGGCCCCCTGCAGTATCTCTGAGAACCCCTACTCCTGTGTAGACACTTTCATGGACCCCAAATTTGAAATAATTTCCCCCCCTCTCCTCCATACAAGAAGATTTATGCTACATTGTTCTCATCAATTGATCTCATTTTTCTAATTTGTTTGAAAATAGCAGATCTACAAGGCTAATGATCAGCAATTGCATTTGAATAGCTGAAGTATGGATAGTGGTTACACAGATTTTGAAGCTATATTGGCTAATTTTGTGGGGGCCTCCCTTGAAAATGACTCCTGGGAGTGAGAACCACTTTGAGAACCACTGGTGTAGACAGACAGAAAAAGAAACAAACATTGTTATGACTGAGTGTAATTTGACCCAGAAGACAACAAGTACTTTGTCCAAATGATTAAATGGCAGCTTATCATCGCTGTCGGGCAGCAAACCATGTATCTCCGTATACATTTTTTCTATGTATTCATATGACAGTGTCACAGTAAAGACTAGCCATTCTGAGCTTGTATATCAGCTAATGTTGCCTTTTTTATGTTTGGAAAATATTTGCCCAAAATAACATGCCAAAAATAGAGATCAGATGTCTGGCTGAAATTACCGGTAGTTTAGTCTGTCCATTGGTTTTAATACATATTTCACCAATGCAAAGAGTAAGGGTGATGGTGACAGGATGCAACTTTGCCTTACCAGTTGGCCAGTGTTTCTCAACCTGTGTCCTGCGGTAGTTTAGTATGCCTTTTGATATGCTGAAGAGTACCGCCTGATTTTTAGGCTATGAAAAGTGTGCCCTGGGACAAAAAAGGTTGAGAAACACTGGGTTAGGCTACAATGTCAAAATCATGGGTTGTGCCTCTGCTGGTTCTGAGGCAACAAGTAGATTTACGGTGCAGAGCCCTGAAGATGTTCGTACATACTGTACTTGTACGGCACGCCACATAGCTGGACAATCTGCCACAGAGATTTGTGGTGTATGCCGTCCACAGCTTTCTTGTAATGGATTTATTATGATGGGTGTAAATGCAACTGAACAACAAAAAGATGGCAGTGAGGGATATGGTGTGAAGCTCCCCATCTGGTGTCTGAATTGTGTACTCCTGGGCGGCTGTGGCTCAGGAGGTAGAGCAGGTCGTTCAATGATCCATGGGTCGGCGGTTCGAATCCCGGCTCCTCCTGTCATGCCGAAGTGTCGTTGGGCAAGACACAGAACCCCAAATTGCTCCCGATGTGCTGGTTGTGCCTTGCATGGTTTCTTCCGCAATCGGTGTGTGTGTGTGTGAATGGGTGAATGGAATGCACTATGTAAAGCGCCTTGGATAAAGGCGCTATATAAATGCACCATTTACCATTAACTTCAAATTAAACAACTAACTTGTGATATGACAATAAACCGAAAATAACTAAAAAGAAACTGAAACAAACAAACGAACGAACACACACACACAGAGTTGAAAAACTGAGTGGCTTCCCTGTGGCGTTTCCCAATTCCCTCCTGCTGTGCACAGTGGCACCCACACATAGACTGTGCCCTGTAATTGGCTGAACACCGCCTTCGCCCAGGTCTTTCAGTCAATAATATCACAGCACCTTCATAATAAATAAACCACAACTAAAATCATCAAATTGAATACAACAATGCGTGTCTGAAGTTCTGGGCACTACTCTATGATATTGCAGACAGAGTTTGAAGAAGATCTGTTTGGAGCAGGACCTATCATCATTGCTATATGAATGTTTGTTCAGTAACGGGTGTCTCCATGTCTCTCCAGCTCTTTATTAAACAGAAAATGCATTTTCAGAAATTGTCCTTTAACAAAAAACATTTTACGTATTAAACAAAAATGTCACTTTCCTTATCTTTACCTTTAGTTTCCTTTTTTATCTATTCATACTCCAGTTTTAGGTGATAAGGTGTCTCCGAAACAGAGATGTGTTCAGGTGAGCGGTGAGTCGCTTACCACCGCAGCGTGGCGTCATGTTGTAGTTTTCGGTGGTCACCTTATCACCTAAAACTGAATAGGCCTCAACAGTTTTGCACATACATGGTTTCCACCCGACAGCTCTGAGGTGTCCTCAGTCACACTGCTGATGGTACAATGCGGCCCGCTTTGCCAGGTTTCTGGCTGACATGTTGGCCTACGCTCATCGAATAGTGTGAAGCGTCACAGCGCGGCTCCATTTCAGCCCTAATTGTCTTATTTCTGGAAAAGATTGTAGCCTAGTCAGTGAAATGAATATAGTGTCCCCACAGTATCTCTTTCAGTTTTGCATCAATTAGGTTTAACATAAGCTACTGTACGAAGGAGGCTATAAATATGCAGTGGTGGAAGAAGTAGGCCTACCTTTTTCCCATTAAGTAAAAGTAGCAATAAATGGACTTCGTTAACAAGACCATTTGACCTGAGTAAATGTGCAAAAGTATTGGCATTTAAAATATACTTATAGTACCAAAGTCGTTATTTTTGAATAGCTGAAGTATAGAAAGGGTCTTAATTGGTTATGGTATGTTTTATAACAACTAGAGCCAAAGTCGAGTTGAGATGTATGGAGAACCGGGATGACTGGAAGCGACGATGGAGGGCTCGTCTGAGGACGACCTAGAGAGAGAGCGGGGCCTATACATAGGTTCTGGTTGGCCACTGTTGTACTTGCGATGCAAGGTGGAAATGCATGCCCAACCCAGATATTATGTCTGTGGCCCTTTTATGCCCATGTATGGAGTTCTTTGTCAGGCATGCCCAAATATGGAGTCTATGCAGACGTCAGACTGACTCGACACCGCGCGCTGAACTCCCTGTAGGGGCCGGGGTGGAACGCGTGTTTCGAATTTGCAGTCGGTGGGGCGAATGATTCTCGAGTTACGAGTATTACAACAATACACACGCACAGACAGAAAAGTAACTAAAACTGACAAATAATTTTAGTGGAAGACATTTTTTATATTTGCCTCTGAGATGTTGGAGTAGAAGTGGAAATAATCAAGTAAAGTTAAAAAGAAAAAGTACGGCAACATTGTACTTTTGCACAGTACTTGAGTACATGTACTTTCCAACACTGTAAATATAGTGTCTCCATTAAACATACAGTTTACTGAATGGTACCCCGCGGGCATTCCTCGTTGTAATTCTTGCTTGTATATTTTACTCATAGGGTGCAAAAGGAGCGACTGGAGAGCCCGGTGAAGATGGAACGCCAGGAATAAATGTAGGTTGCCCTCCTCTTTGATTGTAAACACAGCAAAGGATGTTAAGTTGCATAAATCTCCTTGCATGCTGATGTAGGTTGGCCTTATTTCATGTTCAGAGGACTTTTCTACCTCCTCCCCTCCTCCCCCCGCACCCATCCACCCCGCCTCTCACTAATATTAGCTCATAGTCTTTTTTTACAGCTAGTATGTTATTTAAGGATTGAGTAGACACCTGAGAGGAGAGAATTCGATGTATGAGCATGTGAGCCGGTATCATCTTGCAGATATAAGTCCTGCGGGACGGCCCGGGCCCACTCCGTGGCATTCTGATGGTAAATCAAGTTACACATGTGATTATATGATGTTCCGTTGTAGAGTAAATGTCATAAAGGCAGAATTTTACTCTGTCCTGCACCGCAGAGTCCACGGGGTGGTCTTTAAAAAAAGTGCATCTGGGGCAAATCTATGTTGAAATCTGCCAACACCTCCTCTCTATTTAGATTAACTTTTATAAATGATATTCAGGAGTTTCAAGGAGAGATAAGGATGTTTATGAGATGTGTTTTCCCCCCCAAGATTTCGTCGGTGCAGTGAGCTTTAGCCCATACTGTATATGGCGGTGTATCGCTGAGCAAATGGAAAGTCACAAAAGGCATTTCTCGCCGTAACCTCCCTGGCATTCGTGGCCCGGCACTCAAGATATCTGTGTTACTTGGAGATCCTGTTCCACGGGAGATTTAAAGACTTGCCATTCAGTGTATCAACACTTTCTCAGCAGAACATTTGGAATGCTCACTTTGACTTCACATTTCAATTCGGACTGCTCCTCTTGTCATGCAAGGTTCATTTGCAGGCGATATAAAAACCTGCAATCCCTCAAACTTCCTCCCTTTGCATCTGTTCCGTATCTCTGTCAAAACAACGGCTATGACCAGCAGCTGTTCTGCCTAGTAAAAAGAAACAAAGGGAAAAAAAGAGCCATAAGTAAACATAATTAGGCTGCATTTGTACACCCGTGCTTCCCTGGCTGTGTTTATTCGCTTGCTTTAGTTGCCTTGTGCTGGGGATTTGCCAGATTGTCTTGTGGCCCCAGCGCTATAGGAGTGACGAGACACAGTGGTGTGTGTAATTAGCAGGCAAGTGTACACAGCTCCCCACAGCGTTCTGACCCCATGTTGCAGGAGTAGACAGACGCCCAGGCAGACACCAGCCTTCTCACAGCCCCCGTCCCTCCCCTTGTCCTAACTATCCCTTTCCCTTGCTACAAAGCCCACAGCTCCAAAACAGAAGCCAACAATACATACAGAAAGATAATGGTTGTAAAATGGCTCTTTAAAAGGCTATTGCCTACTAACAAAAAGCAACATTTTTATTTAGTGAATGTTTCTACATCTGCGTGTCCTCATATGGACATTCTAGAGGATATGTTTTTGATCAAAGTTAATTAATGGTTCTTTGAAGCTCATTTAACCACGTAAACCCTAGTGTCCCTATTCTGTCTTAATAGGTGATTGCAGATCTACAAGCTCGTTCAAGCTCGTTGTGAGCTTGTACATCTAGCGTAGAGGGGGAAAAATGAGCAGACCAAGTATAGACTAATAGATTACAGTCTATATATTATGATTTACAGTTGATTGTGAATCCAAGCTCTGAGCACTCCTTCAGTCTGTCTTATGATTAAGTTAATGGTTTCTGGGTGACACTGATCGATGATGTATATACTGTAGGGTCTAAGTTTTTAAGGATTCTTTATAGAACCATTAAAACGTGTATGTCTGGAAAGGTCTGAAAGGTTCTTCCCTGAAGAATCCAATGAGCACCTTTATCTTTTCTGTGAGTACCGTAGCAGGCCAGTTTCCTGCTCCATTGCCACAGAACACTCAGTTGGACCCTGCATGCGATGAGGCTAATTCTGTTAGCAGGAGCCAGCATCGCTGCATCTTTAAGTGGGTTATGTTCTCGAAGGTCGAACGTAAAAAAAATAGGAGGCAATAATGCATAAAGGGATTTCTAGAAACTTTCAGCAGGAACTTTGTAGAAACAAATATGACACAAATGACAGATGAGTTGACATGTCTAAACGGAGTAATGTCTAAGACGAAGGAAATTGAGAAAGACTTGGAATTTCAGGTTGACTTTCAATTTCAAGTGATTCAGCCCCCATCGCCCCTTGTATTTCAAAATGATGACTTTCCCATGTTGTTGTTTGGCTGTCAATAGGTGTTTTATTTTATTGTGTTAATGGTGCAGTGGTAGGCTCATTAAAGCAGCAATTCAAACAATATCAGCATCACAGTTCTCCTGACAGAGAAAACGTCTCTCAAATGATCAAGTAAAAAAGATGGCTGGATTCCTTTAATATTCAGCCCATCAGTTTACATCACTCCTGTACAACTAAAGGAGCACAGTTGAATGGAAAGCCCTGTGTTTTGACAAGCGCAAAGTTGGCAGCCCTGCGCTGAATGACAAATACTGTAATTCACTCCACAATCCCACTGTACCAGCTCTTGCATTGTCACTGTCGGCTTGAAACCTTGGAGTTTGGAAACTGTTTATTTTAAGAAAAAAAATAAGAAGCTGTGTTCAAATGGATCCTATGTAGTTATGATTACTCACAAGCTCTTAGTGTCTTTCATTAGTTTAATATTAATATTAATGAAACCCAGCACTTTTACTTTCATGTCTCAAACATGTTCAAAGGTAAAATAAAATAAACTTTTGTGTGATACTGTAAATTGACGAGGTAATGCATTCATTTAGGAAAAATATGGAGATACAGGGTTTCGGCCCGATATACCACAGTCCTAGTTCAGTGATGAGTACATGCTTAAAAGAATATATAACGTAGAAGTTGCTTGAGGGATATAGTATTTGCCAAAGCTTTTTTCTGGAACCGTTATATAAAACAAAACTGAATTCAGAGGTGGGGAAACTGCATTTCTGCAGCTTTTGCCCAATGGCATTATTTTCCTTGTTGTTTTTGTTATGATTGTAGAATAAAATTTGCTTCACTCTAGTGCATATTCCGATAATCAGCTCAGACGGTATGGATAATTGTCGTGGTGTTGATTAATCTGTGACCGATTTCCAAAGTTAATTTTGAAATTATAGTCTTCAGTGTAATGCAATATTAATTGGTTATTAAATTATGGTGATTTGAGGCCCAATTAGTACTCATCATCTTCTAATTGACTCTGGCAGATTATGTTTCTTGGTATTCACATTTACAGAGATAACTTTAATGCATTGTTGTTGTTGCCTCGAGAGTACAAAAAAGCTAGGCAATCGCCCAGCTTTTTTTTTATAACAATGAAATTGTTCTATAATCGATAAGGTGTATTAACTGACCAGTTGTTTAGCTGGTGCTTACTGTATTCAATACATACTGTAGTTGAATCCAGTATTGTCAACTATAGTGTTAATTTTGTATTGTTAATTTATCCATCAAGTCAAAACTAACAGATCTACAAGCTCACAAGCAAGCTTTTGGATAGACTATGTTCGGCAGATTTTCATGTTTATTGATATGATGATATGATGTTTAACATGGTTCATGGATGTTGTCGTGCTAAGGCTCCCCACTTGGTAATTTTAGATTTTCTTTTTCCTTTTTCTCCCAGTACTCTCTTGAGTCACCGTGCCTACTGGAGTGGCAGAGGTGCCTTTTTTACACATGTATCATTCAGCCTAATCAGTAGAACTATTAATACCACTGTGTGTGAGGACAGGAGGAAGGTTTACAGGAGAAGTCCTGTCTCGGACAGTATTTCAGGCAGTACTGCACTGTGTCCCCTGTCTGTCTGACTAAGGAGACATCCTTGTTAGAGACCAAGAATTGTCATGGCCAATGCATTTTATGAATGATAAGACTCGAGAGGAGACCCCCGGAGAAGGGCCAGTAATTAGTCACGACTCTGGTGCTGCCGCAGACTTAATGTAATAAGGGTAGGTAGTCATCTTCTGCAGATGTAATTCTCTATTAATAGCCACTTCAGCTCCACACTTAACCATGACAAATTGTATTTTTTGAGCCATTTAACTGACCCCCCTCTCCCTATCCTCATCCGTCCTGGTCACTCTTACCCTATTTCAAAGAGATGCTGCTGCTGCTGCTGCTCTCTGGCCCAAATGTGTCACACCTAACAAGGCGGGCTGCAAATTTAGCCTGTCAATAATGTGTCAAGCGTCATTCATCAGCTATCACTGGTGGAGCCATTCATCCTCAGTCTTTATCTCAGCTGTCCATTAGTCTTTCACTTTTCACCACCGAGGCGAGGGGGGCCTGACTTTGCCCCGGGCTCACAATCCGTCCCACTAGCCCCTGCTGAAGGTGATGACACTCTCAGGCCTTTTGACTCAAACCACGGGGCATCGGGGGGCTTGTTGAGCAATGTGCAGTAAGCTGGTTGTTGCATCATTTAAGGGCCGTCCACTCCAAGAATGATAACTATAAATATATTGTTTTGAAAATCGTTTCTTACTAAAATGGATGACGGAGTCCACACCATAACTATAACGCCAACGACAGCAGGTAGTAAGTAGTAGTAATTAATGGTCAGTTCAACACATCACTCAAGTACAAAATGTTTACAGAACGTCATGCTGTATTTATCCTTATAGTTTCCATTCTTGGCGTGGTCTGCTCTTTATAGTGTTGCGTGTTTGTTGACACTATACACAGTAAAATTCCGATTTTTGAATTTAACACTCTGAGAGTGCACAAAGTACTACACAGGCCCTCATGGACTCTCTGACTTACAAATAGCTAAATCGACACTGACAACTTTACTGTGTATACTGTGTATTCTCCGCATACAGGTATGTATGATAATATGTACACAGCAGTCCACTGAGTGACTGTTCTGTCTGGTGGCCTTTTCCAGAAACGCTCTGCTTTCATTGGGTATGCTGCAGGGACATCGTTCTATTCACAACGGCAACCAAAACCAATCGATCAAATCCAAATCAATTGAAAAACTCCAGCAGGTGATGTTGTTTTTCCCTCCAGGGTTTGAAAGGTGAACCCGGGCCTATTGGTCCAGTTGGGCCCAAAGGAGAGAAAGTGAGTGATGATGCCTAACGTCATGCGTAATGGGGTTCACAAGATCATGCTGCTTATAACACTTATCATCTTTGTGGAACCCTATGGGGGTTTTTTTTGCTTTGAGGAATCTGCTTAACTTGCATGAGCTGCAATCTCAGACTCATCGAACTCTGTCCATTTTGTTTGAAGTGCCGTATACTGATTGCTACTCCAAACACGTTGGTCAACTAAATTGGACTTTTATCTCCGTCGTAGTTGTCAAGCTATAGGTAAGATCTTGAGTGTTGTCCAGTGAAGCTCACATTTCGATCAGATGTTATATCCATCAAAAGTAAAAGCATAGGTGCATTTGTACATTTCTTATCTGCAGATTGGAAATCTTTATCTAAGGGTCTCCAAATTTGTGTTTAGGATTAAAGCCAAAACAAAAGTGACAGTGCCATGGCGGTGAGAAATGATATTATATTGGAATAGACTTTGCATTGATATAATCGTGTATGACGTTGATGTCAGAATTCAGTATCCAAGGCATAATTATACAGAACCGGTTTCTGGAGATTTTCTTTTGACAGCGCACAATGGAGAAGTTTGACGCCAAACATCCACATCTCTTTGTTGCAACCTATTCAATGATTTATATTTAAAATTAGAATCTTTTTTTTTTTTTTTTTTTTTTTTTTTTACAATGAAAAAAAAAAAGAAAATTCAGAGCCTTTTCTATTCCTTCCATTCCATCTCACATTATTTTGCCATGCCTCGCGTTGTAACGTTTCCCTGTTAATTAATTGCTATATCCCCTTTTCGCTATCCGTTTTCACCCCCCCCTCCACTTACTGGACGTTTTTGTTGTCGTTTTTTTGGTCGCGCTCAGTGCATAATTGTAGGTGCGGTGCACTGTCTGCCAGCCTTGAAGTTATAATGAGCTCTGCACGTGTCTGTGAAGACAACAGAGCATCACACGGTATTTCATCCTATTTTCCGGATGGGAGGTGGAGAGAGAGAGTGGGAGGCAAGAGAGGAGGCTTTGTTTTATATTGAAACTGACAGAGGAAGGCAGATTTGGAAGACGTTAAAGTAATGAGGCTCTGGAATATCCCGTAGCAGGCATATTTTAGGTGTAACATTCATTTAGACAACAAAACGACTGTGAACTACATGCAGCTCTTTTTTCTTTTTCATCCACATCAGATAAACTGGGTATACTGCCAATCGCAAAGTCCAGAGATTTTGTGACTCATTCTTTTCACGATTTAAAGCCGTTTGCGAATAACGCACCCACAACGCAAGTGCGGGAAGATTTGAGGGAAAGAATAGCGGATGGTGTTTTGATTCAAAATAGCAAAAGACGAGAGCGTTTGTGACGGTCGTTCATCCAATTCATTCCATTATTTCCCCTTCACTTTTCATGACTGGCTGTATTATACTGTATGTCACATTCTCCAAACAATGTACTCCTACCTCGGTGTTTAATGCTACAGCTTTCACATCACAGCGTATCAGGAGCCTGTCTTTGTTTTAAGGCCTGTCACGATTAATTGCATCAGCCCCACCGCCTGTCCTTTGTCTGACATGAAGGTAAAAGGCTTCATTTTGTGACACAGTCAATGTTCTCCGACATGACTTACAAGTAGTTTTCCACGTCGGGGAGGGAGTACTACTGTACTGAACATGGTGAAACCGTGACATTTTAACATTTGATTGACTGATGTTTTTATTGACAAATCTGAAGATGTGTGATGAACATGTATTTTTTTTACGTACCTGTCAAAAAGGGCCGTATCTGTGGTCCTTTGAGTGTGTGTGTGTGTGTGTGTGTGTGTGTGTGTGTGTGTGTGTGTGTGTGTGTGGTGTGTGTGTGTGTGTGTGTGTGCGTGTGCGTGTGCGTGTGCGTGTGCGTGTGCGTGTGTGCGTGCGTATAGCAAAGATATCAATAATAAATGCATTCTTACATTTCCCAACCTACTAGACAACTGAAATAGCGAATCAAACAAACAAACAAACAAACATGGGTACTGTAATTTTGGAACCTGGTACAACTCAACTAACTGATGGTTGAAGTTAACGACTAGACTAGACTAAACAACTTAAGGCTTGCAGCAGTGTTGATTTTGACAGCAATTTAGTTTTAGAATTGGAATTCCATTAAGTTTTAGTCATATTCTAGTCATCTGAAATGTTTTAGTTTTAGTCGAATAAAATGCATTTTGGTGGGCCATGATGCCGTTGAAATGCCTGAGTTATACTCGGCTGTGTGCCGAAAATGGCAGATCTACAAGCTGCCGCACTGTGACACGTTGTGAGCTTATAGATCAACTATTTTCAGAGAGCGACACCTGCATGCAACCAAACATAACATTTCTTGTCTTAGTTCTACTGGAACTCCACTAGTCCCTCCCTGACATTTTAGTCTAGTTTTTATTTCGTTTTTGCCAGTGGAAAAAATGTAGTCAATGAAACATTCTAATAATAGTAATGTAATAGTTTTAGTCAACAAAATCAACACTGCAGCAGAGTAAACAAGTTATTTCCCCACAAAGCTTTTGAATCTGCATGGTACAAAAGCTGTGGATCTCACTCTGGTGGAACATCACTAACCATATTTTTTTCCTTTAAAAAAAAATATATATATATTAATATACATATAATATATTTGAACAGGATGTTCAGATGGCTCTAAAATCATCTTGTGAATGTACATCTTCTGTGAATCGCCCAGTGGAGTGTTCAACCCATTGAGACCTGAGACTAGATTAGTGATTAAACAGTGAAGTGACATAGATGCGTTCCAGGTCTTAATGGATTTTAAAACGCTTGGATATTTATTTTGATTAATAACTTTATTCCATTGTTTCCTCACAGGGTGATGTGGGTCAGCCTGGAGCTCAAGGAGTGACTGTAAGTCGACACTTTCACACTTCTTCTTCAATGCTTCTTCAATGATAATTTGTTCCAAAAAATGTGTAATGTAAGTGTGTGTGTGCGCGTGCATGTGTATCAGACAGTGTTGAATACCTTGTTTCAATGACGAAAACTTAACAAAACCTGAAAACGCAATGAAGCTATGATGACTAAGACTAAATATACTAGACTTAGTGGAGAAGAGATCCAGTAGAACTAAAAGATATGTCATTGTATGCTTGGTAGCGCTCTGCTCACATCTGCTGTTGTAGTTCGGATATTTTCAGCACACCAAGTGTAAAATCAAGCATTATGGCGCCATCAAGGCCCGCCAAAATACATAGACTAAAACTTGACTAAAACTAAAAGGAGTTATTCAAAAGTTTATGACTAAAACTAAATCAAAATCAACACTGGTGTGTAGTGTAGTATGTCAACCAGCCTTTTCGTCCATACACAGTTTTCGTTATTATACATCATGTGTCTGAACTAAGCATGGCGTTCGACATTGGTAAACATTGACCAGGTGTCAACCAAACCAAGGTCATTCATGAACTTGTGTTTGGTTGTAAGGAGGGGCCTATACTGAACAATCTCCTTTTGGCTTTTATTGGCCAGCATCATTCTTCACTGGGGGAGACTGGGGTAGACTCCTTCTACTTCCAAACGTTGCTGATTCTGAATGTTTTTCATGAATGTTTCTGTAATCAATCATGTTTCCAATCCACTAAGCGAATGATTGGTCCATCTATTCTATAGCTTTACCTGGGCCCCGTTAGCCAGCATGTTTCATGGCTAGTACCATAACGGTACTCCGCCCGCCATACTGTACTGTACTTCACCCTGCCTGGCAAAAGTGGCAATCTCGTACTTTTAGCCGTTACCGCCTCTCACGACTTGGACGTGGGGTTGGATTTTGAGAGGCAAGATGGGTACATAGGATTGTATTACTACCCACATGACAACCTGCACGGGAAGACATCACGGGAAATGTGCGTGTTTGACGCCTTGCCATGCTCTAGTGGCTACAACGCTTCTGACGCAGATGCGTGACCGTATACCCACCACCAATTTGTTTTTTCCCGGAGAGCAGCATATGTTTTCTAGTGTGCCCAGAGCAAAGACATTTTTCAACTCTGAATCATTTGGAAGCCTTTAAAAAAACTTGCCTTGTGTTTTCCGCACGGATAAAACGCTTCGGTGGCCTAGACAGCCTTAAATCCAGCTTAAGGTGAGAACGGTCTTAAGTCTCAAATTAAACGTTCGGAGTCGTTCAAACGAGGGAGCAAACAAACCATACAGACACGGATAGATAGAGACACAAAGGCTGGGGG
>OOFJ01109315.1:0-12433 GCA_900323375.1 Benthosema glaciale
GTGTGTGTGTGTGTGTGTGTGTGTGTGTGTGTGTGTGTGTGTGTGTGTGTGTGTGTTCCATATTGGGAGGAGAGAGAAAAAGAATACGGTACATGGGCACGTCAGGAGAGACTACGCAAATAATAGTCCGGCAGACGAGGTGGACGCGTGGGAAATTTGGTATTTAGTCTTTTTTATTGGGCTAAAATATTGTCTATATACATACATACATTCATAAATCCACTTGCCGACCGGCTGTCAGTATTGGACAATTATATTTGTAGGGGTTTCTCCCATTAACATCCTATGGCAGGGGAAATGTCAAACTTTCCTTTTGCTTTAAGTAGCATGTGACATGTCAAACTAGGGGGTTTTCATGATTCTGAATCCATTCCAAGCATTAGTTTTGCACAAAAAAACACTCCTTGGGCTACGACATGGTGCTTCTTGCCAAATATAGCTGATCGACAAGCCCACATGGCATGGCGAGAATAGAAGTATATATGGAGGATGAATCAGGCTTCAGCAGCGCTCCGCTCTCATCCTGTGGATTATACATGGCAGACCACAAGCCAAGCTGCTGCTCCCACAGCCTATTGTCTCTGCTGCTCCATGGACTTAACAAGGTTGCCATGACACCCTGGCGAGGCCGAACATTCTGGGTCTGGGTCGTGGCCCGTGGAGCCGTCCGTTATCAGCTGTTGGATGAGTCCAGACAGACAGACAGACAAGCATACAGGGACAGAGAGACAGACAGTGGGTGTTTTGTGTCCTACTCTCTGCCTTGAGGTTCCAACAGGGGGGAGGGTCTAAAATGAGGATCCCAGGTATTAGGCAAAAATATTCACAGCACTGAAGTGAGAGCAGCTCCAGGAAAACTAAAAATAAACACACACACACCACCAAGCTTGTTAGACGAAAAGCCAAAGATAACACCAAGCTTATAGGTGGAAAATCATCATTTGGTTGCAGACTGGAACTGTCTGTAACCAAATGACCGGTGCAAAGAGCCTGCTGCACGGTGCTGTGGACCGTGTGCAAATAAATAGCAGATCTACAAGTTCCCAACGCGTCGAGGCTAGTCGGCGCGCTGTGACTTGACTGTGTGTACAAGCACCCTTTTATCTTCAATGCCGTACATTTTCCAAATAACAGCCCTTACTCAAACGGCCGCCCACTACCTAATAACAGCCCAGGTTCTGACACTGTTTTGCATAATAACAGCCTCGTCCAAATAACCGCCCTCGTCCCTAACAGACAGAAACAGAACGAGGAGTAATATGGCACGTTGTTGAGCTGAGCATGGCGGACACAACAGAAGAACGGGTGGATTTAGAAGGAAACATGGAGGAGAATAGGCCTACTACTACTACTCAGGAGGAGAGCGACGGAAATGCCAGGAAAAAGAAGAAACAAAGGAAGTTTGACTTGACGTTCAAACTAGCGGTGGTGAAATACGCAGAGCGACACTCTGGAATGGCGGCTGCCAGGCGGTTTAACGTGGACCCGAAGCGCGTGAGAGAATGGAGGAAAATGAAAGGCGAAATCATGGCCTTTCAAGCGGAGGACTCGGGCGGCAAAAGGCGGGCTCGCCTGACGGGCGGGGGGAGGAAGAAAGTGAGCGAGGAGCTGGAAACGAGCCTGTGCCAATGGATACACCACGCCCGTGGACAGGACAACATACGGGTCTCTCGGAGTATGATTCGACTGAAGGCGGAGTCCCTGTACGCCGCGGTGGGCGACAAGAGAGATGGGGGGACGGCGTTTTCGGCGACTACCGGGTGGCTTAACAGATTCCTCCGACGTAACAATCTGTCACTCGGGAGGAGAACAACTGTCGCTCCCGTTGAGAAGAGCCTGCAGGCGGGTAGAGAGCAGCTTGTGAGGGCTGGAGAGGAGGAGGCTGACGAAGATCACAAGAGCGACGAGGAACAAGACTTCTGCAATGAACTTGTGATAGAGGATGATGATGATGATGAAGTGGTAAATGAGGCATTTATATAGCGCCTTTATCCAAGGCGCTTTACATAGTGCATTTACATTCACCCATTCACACACACATTCATACACCGATTGCGGCTGCCACCATGCAAGGCACAACCAGGCAGCACATCGGAAGCAATTTGGGGTTAAGTGTCTTGCCCAAGAACACTTCGACATGTAGACACTAGACAGGAGGAGCCGGGATTCGAACTGCTGACCATTGGATGAGCCACAGCCACAGCCGATGAGGAGGTGGAGGAGGGGTACTGTGGATGATGAGTTGCATTGAGATGGCCTCAGTTGCCGTGTCGTTTTGATGGTGGTGGGGTTTTGTACAGTACTAGACCTGTACGTGCCCGTCGGCCACCGCTGGCCTACTTGAGAACGATGCAACTTGGGAACGTAATAATACCCGTTGTCAACTTGTCATAGCACCCGTTTTAACCATCTGTCTGTGTCCCTTCTGTGCCCATACTGTACTGTATATCTAGATGTCTGTATCTTTCCGCCTGTGTCTGAAAAGTGCTGCAAACTGACTGTGAAAAGTGGACTGGTAGGCAGGCAATGTATACACCGTTTACGATATTTAAAAGGTATTGTTGCAGCTTTTTATTCTTTATTACCAAATACCATCCTGTACGTTATATACAAATTCAATGTAAATCAGTCACAAGATGCATTTATATTGGCCACATGTTTGAGTGCTCTAACACACATTAAAAGTCCATAGACTTGGCTGTCCAATGTGTCCATATAATATGATGATGTAATTTCAAAAGCCAGGTATTGCAGGGGCTATAGGTGCCTCTCGGAAAAACAGAACAAAATAATAAAACGTGATCTGATGACTGCATGTTGTTCATGTATCAGTTTTACTGCCAGACATATTCCTTTTTTCCTTTTTTAACTTTTACTGTCTGTTTCCGTTAACAGGTGCCCGCTGCCCGTTAAGAGATAAGCTTATCTTCTTCACTAACCAAGTTTCTGAAATCCATAATGAGGTCAAATGTTTTGTAAACTTACATACAAATATGAAGGCCCTTGTAAAAATAGAAATATGATGCAACAACACTTCGTTGCCCAGGAAGACATGCCTTCCAGTTCCAGGCAGTTCTTTTTATCATGTGGTAGAGGAGGCTGGAAAATAACAGCCAAAAAGAACACGCACATCTGTGTACCTACTAGCCCTCAAGTAAAAGAAGGTTTCTGGGAGCAGAAAATGGTGTGCAGATTATTTTCAATTCTTGAGTTCTGTTACCATGAGCATTGTATTGCTCTGCCTGCCCTGAGTTACGCTCCAAAAATGTTTGCCTTACAGGAAAACTGACTCAATGCATGGTTTCCTGGCCTAGAACTAGGAACAAAACATGGCAAAAGCAAATAGGAACAAAACATGGCAAAAGCAATGAGCATGTATACATACATCCCTACGAAAGGCAGTTGTGACAAGGGTTGGAAATTAATATCTGTCACTTGTTAAATGCTGACAAACTTAGACCATGGCTAGTTGGCTAAGTTTGTTTACTGTGGGTCTGGCTGTGACTCTAGCCCAGTCGGTTCTCAAACATTTTAACCCGTGACCTAAAACAGAAATTAGACATTCGCCCGGGACCCAAACTAGACACTAGTGAAAATAGCAGATCTATAAGCTCTACAAGAATTTCTTTAGATTTTCCTTTTATTTCTTTGTGAAATTACTGGAAATAAATAACTGAATTTTGTTTTTATTTTAATTCATGAAAAGTGATTTTTGGGAATTTTTTTTAATGTTTCGAAATAATAATTCAAAACATTAATTCCGGGAAAAAAAAACAAGGGGACGCATAAAAATGTGTCCACGAGGACCTTGACCAACAAATGGGTCCCAATGTTTTGGAAACGCTAACCCATGACTTGACAACCAACCAGCAACAAATGAGCCCTGTCTGTTCTCTTGGCCTCAAGGGCCACTACTTCCAGCACGTCCACAACGTCTGCCTCCTCGTCACCGTAGCCATAAATAGCATGCCATGTCACTGCCCCCCCGATAGCTTGTAGAGTGCGGCTACCTGCCACAACATTTCTAAGCAGCCGCCATGCCCATGGTGCCAACAGGTCAATTCATGCCAAGACAAGTAGACCATCAGACTGATAAATATAGACCTTTAATCGCCCCTCACTTCACAAGGGTGTGATTTTTAAAGATATTTTTTTTGCTTTTATTTCTGCCTTTATTAATTGGTGAAAGTATACCGGCAGACAAGAAATGGGGAGAGAGATGGGGGGGAAGACGTGCGGCAAATGCCGTCAGGATCGGGAGTCGAACCCGCGGCACGCCGTCAGGCTGGCTCAGCAGCCTATAGGTGCCCAGACGGTTGAGCTAAGCGCCTCTCATCCTGATTGGATGAAGACTTTCTCACCAGCCACCAAAACCAAATACATTAAACCTGTATATAGGAGGGGCTAGTAGCGCCTCTCAAAAATATATAAGTGATATTTGAATTAAGTGAAATCACTGAATATACCTTTACATAGAAATAATAGAAATCCCACCTGTGTGAAGTGAGGGGCACACTCTTATCGTCATACATCATCTGATTCTGACCAATCACAATTTGTGTGCTCACTATTGTCTTCAATGTTTGTGTTTATTCAATTTCACACGTTTATGTTTACACACACTTGTCCACAATGTTTGGGCATGTTTGGGGCATGCCTGGGCATAGCTCTGGTCCATAGTGCCAATGCGTCTATAATTCTGAATCATTGAAGCAGTGGAGTGGAGCTATGGACCAGACACCAGAGCAAGCCTGGGCAACATTCCTTTTCGGGGTTTATGATCCAGTCGTGATAATTTGGGGGTTCTTGACATGAAACAGTTTGGGAACCACTGATTCATTTAGATGTGTAGTGCTATGGAACAGGCTGTCCTCAGACTCAGAGCCAGTTTGTCTTGGCTCCTCCAAAATATGAAATGTACAAACAATGAAAGGTAACTACTATTATGGAATAACTAACTATAATAATGGAGTCTGTACAATCTCCACGGAGCTGCAAGAATGGTTTCGCCAAATAATACTGTAATAATTTATTTTTTATTTTATTTTTTCCTTCTTTTCTTTTCACAGTTTAGACTTTTTCCTTCTTCCATCTTGCCTATGTTGTTGACAAGTGACAACACTTAAAACCCCGCCCACACGACACCAACGCAGCTCCTCGATTGGACGAAACGTGCGACCGTCAACACGGTAACCCCGCCCTCTCGAACGCGATTGGCCCAGAGGGCTGTCAGTCATCAAACGGAACATAGTGTTCCCACAGACCTCCTCCAAAACGTCCAAAATGAAGCTATACATACATACATACATACACACACATACATAACAGCAAAATGGAGGAGGGGAAATCAACCCTAAATAATAATATAATAATATAATTTTAAACAATCATAGCGCCTTTAAACTATGAAATGAACACGGTGGGCTCTATTGTAAACAAGTAGAAATGCTTTATGGTGTCGTCCCACTCACAGTTATCAAGTCTTGTATTGAGTTGTGCTTGAAATGTACTGTAAATCTCCAAGCTGTTAATAAATAAATCAATCAATCAATCTATGAAAACCAAATGTAAAACCACACGAACTTGGACCGCCGCGTACTCAAAGTAGACAAGTTTTCTTAAGGTAAAATGACATTCGATCGAGGCGTAACTTGCGTCAAAACAAGCATAATATTTACCATTTAGTCCCGACTCGGAGGAGTCCCCGCCGTTGTTTTCTGCAGAAGTAGTAGTAGCAGCTTCCGACATGGTGTTGTTGTGTGTTGTGTGCACCGATCGTGCTTGTGATCAGACTATAGTGCCACAGTACTCCCTCCTATATGTACCACACACACTAACATTCACACTATAGTCGTAAGTACACAGTCCCTAGATAGATACACATGCAGACGTGCTACTGTACACACAGCAGGAGCTGAGGAGCCACGCTGTGTGTGTGTGTGTGTGTGGCAGTGCACGGATCCACGGTTCAGTTCAGGTGTTTGTTTTCGTCGATCAGCTGGTCTGGAAACAGCAATAAAGCAACTTGTGCAGCCAGAGGCATCATACAACACGCATCAAACGAATGTTCTGTGTTCCCGGCCGTCTGTGATTAATGGCTGCCACGACCCACGACGATGCAATTCTAAATAGGAGTCACGTGGTTTGACCAAAACATTTGTGTTTTGATGGGGGCAGCAAACAGCAATCAAACACAAATGTAATGTTTGGTCAAAAACCATGTGACTCACATTGGAATTAGGCATTATGGCAGCCAGCCAGCCATCAATCACAGACAGAGAGGACAGAACATTCGTTTGATATGTGTGTACTGTGGTATGATGAGGCCAGGGAGAGGAGGGGGGGCGGGGTAAAAAATGTTCCTGGAGCTTTATGATGACGTCAAGTGTCCGTCACATCTTTATGGGTTCGTTTGGTTTGAGGATTGATCAAAGGCAAGCACTGTGACAGATGTATGTGAGAAATAGACCAGACCAGTGCCAGAGTGTGGGTGGGTGCAGCCCATGGTGCAGGCACTGTGTATGAGCCACACACACATATCTCCTGTAAACAAGACGACTCCACTGGCCAAAGTTGTGAAACATGCATAGGCACACGTACGCATCATCCCTCCCAGAAAGTCCTGAGACACATTCAGCAACAGCAGCAACATCAACACAAGTGGACAAACATCCGACATGAAAATAGCTCATTCATCTCCCCGGGCCATGAGGCAAGTTGGAAGTGGTTCCCAAAGTAGAGGTCCTTGAGTTCCAGGGGGTCCTTAGCTAAATTACAGTTTGGAACCAAATGGGCCCAAATGGGTCTGTTACTCAGAAAGTGTACAAACAACTGGGTCCATTTGGTTCTATTTGTACTCTGTTAAATTAACTTTGATTTTACAATATAAATTGGGGTCCCAGAGATAGAAAATGGGGGTCCGTAGCCCAATTCAGGTCAAACTGGGGGGTCCTTGAAATGAAAATGTCTGAGAATCACTGCTAGAGCCGTAGAAATCTTCTCTTTTGGGGAGCGTCCCTGGCAAATCTCTTCAAATGGGCATCTGCAGGCTCATTTGTGTCAATTTGGGGGTCCTCCTTGGCATGAAAAAGTGTGGGAACCACTATCATACCTATCAGCCTAGCCTCGTTCCCACTTCCCAGCCTTACTCATCTGCGAAGAGAAAAGCTGAGACTCATGAGCGGTACGGTATGGGATGGGATCATGAGGTCCATCAAACAATGACCAGGCCCAAAAAAAGAAAAAGTAGTTCCTTTATTACCTTTCACTGTCAGGTTTTATTATTAGGCATCAATATTTCAGTTTCATTGAGGTGTTGAGACAACAGTAGCAGATTCCATACTAGTAGCAGGTTTACTGTACCATCATATTATCATAATTATGTCTACTGTGGTTTCAACAAACATATTTTTTGAGTCAACGCCTCAAATAATGGCTTTATATGCAGTCTTATAAGCAGTATAGACATCCAACTAAAGTGGTTTAGTTGATGATAACGGAGTCCAGTGTACAAAAATAAAACTTTCCACTGTCCTAAAAGGTCCGATAATATACTGAGGATGTGTGGAAAAAACTATACTGCAGAGCACTCAAAAAATACCTCAAGGTTGAGCTTCATAAAATAGAACAAAAGTGACCAGGTGAAATTTGCTCTTTTTTTTTATATAAATACAACAATCATATTAATTGCGTAAGTATTAAATTAATAGCAAAATCTTAAGAGCTAAAGGGACAAAAGGGTCACTCTAGCGTCTAGATGCAAAAGATTATATCTCAAATAAAAATAAACGGAGAAATAGAAATGAGACAGAAACGGTGATAATTCAAAAGGGGGGGAGGAAAGGTTTATAGAAATCGCATCACACGTGCATTTTCATGCAGGGCCCAGGCCAAAAAAAGTGGATAGTGGAGAACGTCGTTCGTTATGCTTAATGTATACTTAGTTGCGCATCTGTGTTGCATGATGGAAATTGCCGATTGCCTTTTATTTTTTTAGCATGCACATCGATGTGCAACTAAGTATGATTCAGGCTTCGAGGCCTCCATTACAGGGGCTTCTATTAAAAGGACCGCTTCACCACTTTTCAACATATCTTCATATAATTGGTCCTCACTAATAATCATGATAAAATGGCACAATTTTTTTCCTACTCAGTCGGTGTCTCATAGGAGGGCTGTGGGCAGTTCAGAAACCCGTCCAACAGTGACATCATGTTAGGCAGATTTATTTTTAAAACCATTTAGTTTTTACAAAAATTAGATTAGATTTGTATTATCGTGAGAACGATGCCTGCCATTTTCGCATTGCAACTTTTCAGTAATAGAAAGCCTGCAGTTTCTATTAGCTTGGATTCCCCATCAATGATGTCACTGGTGGACGGGTTTCTGAACTGCCCAGAGTAGAAAAAAAAGGTGCCATTTCAACATGATTATTAGTGAGGACCTATTATATGAACATAGGTTGAAAAGTGGTGAAGTGGTCCTTTAAATTAATGCCGGTAGATGTTTAACAGAAGTCTGTGGTGGTTCTGAGGCCTGAAGTGTTCTGGTTTGTCTTACAGCACTGCCATTGAAAGAAGAAGAAACAACAAAAGAATAAGTGCATTCTGGTTCTGGTTTTTGTCTACAGCATTCCCCTAAAAAAAAATAATAATAAGAAATTAAATAAACATAAGTGTGTCTCCAACCACTTTAATTAAAAGAAATAAAACCCTGGAGCAAGAAAGGGCAGGTGATATTGTTTTGTTTTTAAAATGGCACATCACTGAAACAATACAAAGGCAGACACACACACATCAGTGTGCTAGTACAGACAGGCCGATCTGATGGCAATCAAAAGAAATCAGGTTTTTATCCGTTCACATGTGGAACATTATGGCAAAGTCTGGTGATCCAGTAATAACAAAGCAAAGGGTATAGTCTCCACTGTCCACTACAGTTCATCCAGAACTAGGGTCTGCACGAGAGATAGCACACTGCGACAGATCGTCGTCACGTCGGTTGGTTCGAGCGCCGCTCTCTCTCTCGTTAATTCACTTTGCCCTGGAATATGTAGAGGTTGTTGGTCGTTGCCACGGCGATGATGTCGTCTTGGGGATGCCAGGCGGTGTGCAGGATCTTCTTGTTGAAGTCCAGACTGTCCACGCTGATCTCGTCCTTCTTGCGCTTGCCGCCCGTGCAGACCTTGCGGGGCTTCAGGACCTGCATGGGCATGCTGTTCTCCCGGGACGCCTCCAGCGTGACGTCTCGCCGGTGGTCGCGGTCGAACATCCGGAAGAAGTTGTTGTACGAGCCGGTCATCACCACGCTGAAGAGCAGAAAGAAAGGGGAAGGACAGGGAGTGAAGCAGACACAGACACGCTGGTGTTTGACACACTGTCCTCCCTACCACGAACACTAGGAATGGAAACCCGTTCCTTGAAACATATTGGCCAATGTGCTGCAAGGTAAATAACCAAATGAATGCCATGAACGTGGAATTCTATTTTAATCTCCACCCTCGCCTGTGCCAGAACGTAAAAATCTGTCTTTCTTTAATGTCATTTAATACGGTAATTTAAAAAAAAACGTGTAACGCCCTACATACGTAATAAGCATGTGCAGAGTACTCCCTTTTCTGCTCAAAATGAGCCAACATCCAGAGTTTGGAAGCTTATTATTCCCTCTTCTTACATCCCAGTCTACTGCACGCAGCCTAGAGTGAAGCCACACTTCAGCACAAATCAAAAAACAAGTTAACCAATAACCACACAGCTATTCATATCCTGCACATGGATAAGTGCAGTGGGGATTCCATGGGTCAAGTGTTGAATGGTTTCCCACGATGCCCGTGATATGCACTGTGGCCACACCGCAGACACTCTCACAGACATGCTCTCTTACTTCTGTCCATTAGTTTAATCCATTCAGGGAAACCCTTTAGGTGTCTTAAGCATTATGTTATACTTTAGTTGTTGAAAAAAATAGCAGATCTACAAGCTCATAGCGCTGCACAGAGTGTGTCGTGCTACTTGGGGCTTGGCAACCCATCCTTATGTCCAATTATTTTCCCTCCCATTCCCTATTAAAAATAGAGCCACAGTCTTGAATTCATATCGGGTTTTAGTTTTTTACCTGTCAGTCCCATTCCAGCAGCATTCAAACTTGTCAAAGATGCAGTCATTCTCATAGAGCGAGCACAGCTTACTCCTCAGGTATTCATGAACCTATATATTAGAAATCGGAGGAAAGGAAAGAAAATGTGTTCAATATTAACCAATATATCCACTGTGGAATAATAATAATATTAGTACGATTTATTAGTAGTACAAAGCCTTGTATATACTGATGATTAGTAGCTGTTCAGGATCTACACAGACATACATATTTGCCTCTTGAACAAAGATTTTACATCCATGTAATTGTATGCATGTACCGGTATGTATGTATGTATGGTATGTAGATTTTCTCATGAGACCCCAGACAAGACAACAATTACTGTGTTAACCAGAGGTTTGTTTCATACAAGGCATTTTGTACCAATGCTCCTCTCTGCTCTGGTTAAAAAACAAAATATACTGGTGTACTGCAAGTCTGCATCATATTCAGAAGTAGGGTGACCCCTGGTGGCTGTTCTGTGGAACTACTAGAATTGCATGATAATGAAATGAAATTGGAGAAATGGGGTGTTAAAATAGGTGGTTGCTGAACGAAATCCAAAGTACTCATTTCAGTACTCTGTATTGGTGAGTGAGTACTCAAAATGAAGTACTTGTACTTGGTCAGAAAAAACGGAGCATCTCTAATCATAAAGTTAAGAGTAACCTAACCTTACTCCAGGAAAATCTTCCAGTGCTACACAAAAATGATGCTATAAAATGACTTGATGGGAATTATCCTATAATACTATAATTAATCTACCAAAGTTGGTAAGGCCATAAATAAAATATGTCATTATAAAGGCACCGTTACTTTTATGAGAATCAGAAATAACTTTTTAGTATAAAACCAAAGTGGTTGCACGTTTCGCTGTTCTGTAAAATGTTGCAATGGCTACTGCAAATTTGCAATCTCAACAACGTACATAAAGCCCTAATCACACAAAAGGGTCACCTTGCAACTCCTTGGGTCCAAACGGTTGCATGGAGTTGCATGGTGACCCTTTGGTGTGATAAATTCCACGCGTTGAATCACTTGGGACAACGTGAGTCAACGTGCAACAAGACATCACACCGCAGGGACATGCACTAAAACAGTCTTGACCCTTTGGTGTGATTAGGGCTTTTTAGACAGCAAAAATGGCTGACCCACAAACTTGCGTCACAACGTGAGCTCATAAGATCGGTAGCGTCAGCCTCATTGCCCACCTGGTAGGTCTCCACGGGCCTGCTCTCCATGTTCAGATCCCAGATCTTGACCGACAGGTAATCTCTCGTCATCATGTAGCGTCCGTTGTGGCTAAACTTGACGTCCGAGATGGAGGATATTATCTCGGAGAAGAAGGAGCGATTGCTTGGATCCCCTGGTTCCTCAAACACTGGAGGAGAACAAGAGGAGGGCACACATAAATGAAACGTATGGGTAGGAACTAGTGATGCACCGAATATTCGTCCACAGAAAATATTCGGCAGGAAAAATTGCATTTTTTATTTATTTTTTGGCCTATTCGGTTTCGGCCGAATAGTCAAAACAGTCAAAATACTTATGTAACCTAATGTTTTGTTGTGATGAGTGATGACGCAATCAAAATGCAATTGAATGCGATGAATGCATTCAAAAGTGCTGAATAAATGTTTTATGGACCCATAATAGTGATTATTATTTAGGTTAGGATTTTGCATAATCAGGTAGTTTTAAGGTACGCCCAGAAGAGCAATGGTAGGCCCACAAAGACTGTAAAAAAGAAAGAAAAAATATAATACATATTCGGCTAATTTTTTACTGTATTCGGTTTCGGCCAAGAATTTCCCTTTCGATGCATCCCTAGTAGGAACCCACCAGGCACGCAAGCATAAGCACAGAGACGCTGATTTTCTTCAGCTCAATGTTAATGAATGCAGCCGTTCTCAATGGCCGAAACAAAGATTATTTTCTTGTCTCAACTCTGGCAGAAAAGATAGTCTGTCCTGCAGTCTCATTGAAAAATGCATTGACCAGACGTCCCACTGTGAGGTCAGAACAGTCACGCGAAAGCTGCGTGAACAATAAAAGCATGTGAGCGAAGCTTTTTTTTTTTTTTTGGTGGGTTCCCAGCACAAGGTTAACATTTCCCCTGCGGTTTACTCCCAGTTGAGGACAATAGGAATGATTTAACGCTAAACCAGCAGTAAATTCTGTGGTCAGAAATAACTGCTGGAACTTCCTGGAACTACCGTACTCACTTTTTGAGTAGTTGTCACACAGCGCAGACGCCCTCATGTCACACAGGCGGAGAGTGCCTTTGCTGCTGCTGTAG
>OOFJ01109320.1:0-19398 GCA_900323375.1 Benthosema glaciale
TTCCGAGAGTGTCTACAGGAGAGTTGTATTGGAGCCAATACATGCCTTTTCTTTTCCTCCCTGGAAAAAAAAGTCTGGGTTTCTGAGCCTAATACATACATGCCTGAAACCAATCAATCAGCGTCTTGCTGGTGGGTTATTTAACCTTTTAAGTAAATAGGAATACTATTCCTACTAAAATAAATGAAACAAAGTCAACTTGTCTGTGTACAGTATATACATTTTTTTCAGTGTCTGGTGTGTTCTATCATTTGATCCAGATTAGAATCCTGTATCGTGAAAAATATTCAACTATCAATATCACTTTAGCTGGGTTCCCCTAGCTCTGGTCCAATCCATACTCCATAGCTCTAGTCTCCCCCATCTTGGCTGGTACACTGCTGGTAGCCACTGGTACAACCCTGGAGTAAGGGCCTGGCCCTGAACCCTCAACCCATTGTTCATCAGTGTTAAGTTCACATAAGGTAGAGCCTATAGATCCCATCGCCCGGGGGTTAGAGGCAACCAACTCATACAAAAGAGACATACGCATGTCATGTGATGTATATTGTATACAGTGTATATACAGAGCCTTTTACTAGAGGCGGCCAGCGATTTGATGTAAGCTCCTATGTGTGTACTGTACTGTAACTAAGTTGACCACCTGTGAGTTTTTATTTTATTTTACATTTATACATAGCCGGTAGATGCTTTCTCACTGAAGCTAGAATGGACTCACGCCCACTCAGGCCTCGCGGGAGGGAGAGACCATTGAAGAGGCAATAAGGCAACCACTCGGGTTGCTCGCTAGTTTGCTACCTGAACGTCGACCAATCGGTGCCTGCCTGACGAGCACCAAGCCAATCACAGTGCACGGCCGTCCCTCTGGGCTATAGGATATAGACTTCTACCTTGCTTTTACACGATGATGATCGTTGCTCCCGTATTTGATTTCTTCCTTCCCGTTTCTAGCTGACTCCCGGAGAAGCAGCACGCGTCACCTTCCAGTCCACCGGCCCGGTTCATCCACCACCAGACCAGACCACAAACAGTACAGTAGGTAATATTAACGGACCACTGACAGCCAGCCGGGGTTGCTTGCTTGCTTGGTTATTAGATTGAGGTAGAGTTCTGAATCAAAGCAGTAATATAAAAATCCTTAATGCTCCGATCCGATGGACAGTGGAGTGGATGGATGGACAGACCAGACGTTAGAGGGGGTTGAGAGGCTAACATGCTAATAGCTACAATGTGTCTGTCTGTGCATGTGTGTGTGAGAGAGTGTCCATCATGGTCATGTCATGTCATGCCGGTGTTTTCCACAGACCTGACGTATCACATGTAATCATGGATGGATGGAAAACAGAAACAAGTGGGAGGATATATTATATATAATTCGATATGGCCTGTTTTAATCTCCGCTGCTCCCTTCAGTTGTGTGAATAAGGTGTCAAAAATAGAGACTACCAAAAGATATAGATAAGATAACAGTAGCTCTGTTCCATAGCTAAGCAATGGAGCTATGGAACAGAGCTATAGGATGACTGCCCAGGCAGACATACATGAAGATGTGTTGGTCTACGTACGAGCTTGTATAGCCATATGGTTCTGTTAACTGCGCTTCACAATATTGGCAGGGGGCGCAAACTCCCATATGAGCAATATTGCACGCTTGTTACAGAACCTTGGTTACGTTCGTAACCTCTAGTTCACTTCACATCATGACGACGCAGTCGACGCTCGTGCTTCATGATTATGACATGTTTCACAGCAGGGCTACGAGCTTGTAGTGCATTCATTTCTCACTTGATACAGTTGAAACGAAACCTTTGACTTGGCACTGTATAGTTCACTCCCACACCAGGAAATGTCTCACTCAGCAGTGGTGACTGGTGAGTTGGTCTTTCCAGGAATTACATTTTTGGCAGACAAGATGTGTCGTCCCCCAGGCTAGGGTTCAGTCCAGTCACAGTGGTTCCCCTGTGTCTCTCAATCTCTTTAATGAACAGAAAATACATTTTCAACTCAAGTAGGTGACACAATTTCAGCCAGTCAGGAGAGTAAGAAGTAGACTCCTCCCGAGTCCTATTACTGAACCAACACAGAACACACAATTGCAAAATGAGTAAGATCAGAAATCACTTGCCTTACGTGGTCTAGTTACTAGGCAAGGCAAGTGATTTCTGATGTTACTGACTCTAGTATACACTCACTCAAGTCAATTACCAATGCCATTACCATGTGATGGACTTGAAAGAGAAGTCCACTGGCCTATTTCCTAGACGGGTAACCACCACGTGTAAATGTAATAATCTTTCAAATAATGCTTAAGCAATCACTACATTGAGCAATCACTGCACAGTAAAATACTGAGTATTGGGCCACTTGAGTAATGAGTACCCATGTGAATTATGCCTCTTGATGAATTTTAAAGTTTGAGGTATTATTCAGTCTTTCAGTTTAGTCAAAGTGATTTACATTATATTGAGAGTTTTTAATTTAAATTTAACTTTCTCTCTTCTCATGCACGCAGAATTGGACAAGTGAGTATCGTTTGACATTGACACAACCTACTGATCTAACTATAGCTGTAACTTGATATGAATTTATTCTGCAATGTATGAGCGGTTTCCTTTGTAAGGTAGTGATTGTTTAATCTCTCCCTCACATGGCTTGCGGTTGAATGGATGAAAAGAACTTATTGAGCATTTCACTTTGATATTAGCTTGATCTCAATACTTTTGGCAAAGAAGGTGAGTCAAAAGCTTTGTAACCACTGCCTCCCCAAAGACAGGAAATGACTTCCCGAAATAGTGTTTTGATTAAAATACTGTCTAAACCCACCATGTGTGACTGTCACACATGGTGAACCACTTGGGGAATACATTTCCTGTGTCTCTGTGGACCTAGTCTGCATGCATGCATTATAAAATGCATGTCTTGTTGCCAGTGTATGACTTGGCTATGATCTTGGGTTTCAATAGCCTCAGTTTGAAATGCTTGTGAGCTTGTGTCCGTGCTGTCATAGCCATGCCATCATGGATGCCATTCATTCCGTTTACTGTAAATATTGCAAATCCCCCCCCCCTAAAAACAGAATCCAGTGTTTCCTCTAGGTGGTGTTCACAAATCAAGGAGTGGCACTACGCCGTTGTTAAATTAATATAGGGAAACCGTGGAATATTTACGGTTTCATTTTAGTAATGCAAAATGGGCCAATCGACAAATTTTCCAAATCCTGTCTAACCACATGTTGTGTCAATTGAAATTCCATCATTTGACTTATCCAGGCTACACTGAAGTAAGAGTGGTGTGATATATTATTAATCTATAGGCCTCTTTGTCATACCTTATACTATGTATATAGCTATGTTATTTTGCTAAATGAAAATTTAATTGATTGTAAAATGTCAACATTTGCTCAGGAGTCAGGACATAAAGAATGAATGGAATTTCATTAAGAGTACATGCACGTCAGTGTCCATTTGTAGGACAAACAAGATATAAATGAATATAATGATAAAGTCTGCATTCTGGCCAAAGATGCACCAACTTGTTTATTGCTGATTCGACATTTCGATCACTTGTATCTTCAGGATCTGAGTGGGAACATTTTAACAGTGTACAGACATTATTTTATTCCATTGTTCAATTTGGTTTCTCAATGTTCTTTGCGCATATTTTCTTTTTACTTAATTTTGTAATAACATTGTAATAATGTTCTTCAACATTGACCTGTATTCACAGAAAAGGTTTTGGAATAGAAATTACACATTTGAATTGTCAATTCTAATTGGTTTAATTATGATGTTTCCAGTTTCCACTAATCGATGTTTGCTTTCTGTTGGCAGTTGTAGTGCTGCATGCACATGTTTTGTCAGTTTCTTTCTGTTGGCAGTTGTAGTGCTGCATGCACATGTTTTGTCAGTTTCTGTTATTTCTTTTTTCATTCTGAATATTTAAGTAAAATGTATCTTATTAAACTTGCACCCTGGGTGCTTGGCTTATTGGGACCTTAAAAGATCTTAACTTTGAATAAAGCATTGCAGTGGATAGGATTTCTGCTCCAATTACCTTACCTTCCACTTTCTTTAAAGTCCATTTGCATGGCGTTTTTTGTTTGATTGCTTCTCAAAAGTCTTGCATGCTGCTTCATGTGTTCCTCTGGGATTGATACTTTGACTCACTGCTCTACAGTGTAACTTACAAAGAATGTCTTTTGACATAAATTCCTGCAGTGAGTCTAAGGAATGAATCCCTGTTTGTTTCTAAACTCCTCTGTAATTAATACAATAGCCTTTCCCTGTTATTCCTTTCTTTCTTCTGCAACGGATCGAAGATGATGCCTCAGGAAAACCTGCAGTGCTCTGAGCATGAACTGCCGATTGGCCACTGTCTGGACTGCTCCACTGAGGTAGAGGCGGGCGGTAGGAAGAGCGCTGATTCGTGCCACAGAAATGAAGAAGCGGCATCCTCCTCTCCAGAGAGTGGCAGCTTGAATGGGGATGGCAAGCGCAGCGGGAAAAGCCGTCGTCGTCGCAAACGGGGTCTTAACCCTGAGAGCTGCTCCGAGGGGTTGAAAGCTGAAGGGAAGGTCAAGTCTGAAGAGAGACCAGTTCAGGGGACTAGCCAGCTGAACGACCCCTGCTCATCTCTGCTTGGCCTGCAGTCAGAGTGTGCATCTGTGTGGTTTGAGCATAGCATCTATGAGCGGGCAGAAAGCCTATATCAGTCTTGGTTGGCACGTACTTCCACCACGCCGATGAACGGATCACCTCCAGCCGCAGAGAATCACCACAACACTCAAACCACTACATCTCCCTCTCCGCCACGGCCGGCCTGTAGTCATGCTGAACAGGTGGCCTGTCACCACATGGTGCAGGACGTGTGGGTGAACAAAGCATCCTTTGACCATGCGGAGCGGTGCTTTGTGCAAGAGTCCCTGCAGCTGTCCATTCCAAACTCCCTGGATCTTCCATCCCCAACAAACCACCGCATCTCACCTGCGACACCCGATGAGGGATATCAGTCTCTGGCTCCAACGCCCGCCACCCCTAATTTGCAATTGGGTGCCGCTCCAGTCACTCGGCAGCCCATCAACGGATTACCCCGTGTCCCGGTGGAGCTCCTCAGAGAGGTGTGGCTGGAGAAACCTCTTTATGACCACGCCGAGGCCACCTTCTACCAGAACCTCTACGGCAACAATTCCTCAAAACCACGGACGAGCTCACCCTCGAGCTCCAGAAGTAGTGACCACCCTCAGAGCCTTGTAGAAGAAGAGGAAGAAGAGGAGGAGGAGGAGGCTGAAGTGGTGGTAGAGGAGGAGAAACGGGTGGTTCTGCAGGGCAAGGCTGAAGTCTTCCACGCCCTGCACCCTATCCAGGAGGAGGAGGAGCCTGCTGAGATCACAGAGGCGGAAGAGCGACCGGTGGAAGGAGTCTGCCACTTCCTTCACCCGGACAGTGAGAAGGTGTGGTTGGACAAATGGCGCTACGATGCTGCAGAGAGCCGCTTCCACAGTCACTGTGGGAATCGTGCCGTGGTGGTGAAGGGGGCTCGAGGGCCAGGTGCCAGGGTTCCGTCGGCTGCCTCCACCAGCCCTAAGACGGTCAAGTATGACTAAGTCCTGGAGAATGGAGCCCCTCCAAGCACTTCCAAGTTCCTCTTTAGGCTTTTGAGTGCATTTTATTTTATTGTATTTATTTTACTGTGTGTGTATGACATTTCTTTTTTTGCTTTGTTATTTGAGTCTACATTCCTTTGGTCTCATCTGCATCAACATTTTCTGGCATTGTGTGAATGTTCTTGAGTTACTTTATGCTTTTATGTGTTTTATGTTAATATAGTGTACATTAGATAAATATATAAAATATTGTTCCCTTTCCCTATTGAAAGGGATTGTTCATTGTTGTGTATTTATGGGGATTGGAGATGAACCTCTAGCTTACTTGATTAACGTATCATGATTCTTTATTATATTCTAAACGGTGTGTCTAAAACATCCTCCTCTTATCCTCCCTCTTTCTCTCTCTTCTACAGCGTCGCCACCATGAGTGCAGTAGACTTCCTCGCCCAGGATAAGATCTGGTTTGATAAACCCCGTTATGACGAGGCGGAGAGACGCTTCTATGAGCACATGAATGGCTCCACACAACCAACACAGGTTACTACATATTTGTAGCCCAGTTTCTACCCATTCTTTGTCTTTATCTTAGCACACATCTGCGCCGTACAATTGGTGCCCATTTCTGCATTTCCTTTGAATCCCTTTTGTAAGTGCTTGGAAATACAAAAAGGTATAAGAAAACATACAGTAACTATATTCATGGTCTTTTGAGATTATTATTATTTTTGTGTAAAGGATGGATGAAGTTAAAGTAAATGTCTTGTATCTCATTCAGGAACTGGGAGCTAACACCATTCTGCAAGACATAGCTCGGGCTAGGGAGAACATTCAGAAGTCCCTGGCAGGAGTAAGTATAGACTACAGATTGTGTAAAATATTAACCTGTTCATTTCCCATCATCCATCCATTCATTATCCTGTCAATGTAGACTCCAATGCATTAGCTGAGTCTCTGTAGCATCCGGCTGTATCAGGCCAGGTGTATCCTGCTACGAAGTTAGACCGTGGTAAAAACAAATTATGATGATGATGATGATGAAAAAGTTAGAGCTTCGTGTCAACTCACTGTGACCACTACACATGGTCACAGGTTTGGTTGTCGATTAATCTTTTTTTTTTTTAATATTGTACTTAAAGGATGAAAATGAAAGACAATCTCTTATTGTCAGAGGTAGGTCATTCCAGATTGAACAGCCCTGAACTGAAAGGATGCTTTTACTGCCTTTACTCACTTATGGCCCCTACACATTGCAGGACTTTTAGAGTCCTCGGCGAGTCATCATATCGTTGTGTATTTCACACTACAAGAGTCTTTTTAAAAAGATCGTCTGTCAAGTATATATAGGATACAGTCGACAGACAGACTTGTCAGCAGTGTTCTGTTTGTGACTGAGCAGCAGCAGTTTCTGTGCTCTCATTGGCTGTAATACATGCCTTCTCGGGACACGATCGCAAACCATTTCATACTGTATGATGTCCAGTCGGCGACAGACAAATATCAAACCTGCTAGATATTCAGAAATGGTCGGGAAGACGTCGGCAAGCACTTTTATCGGCGCTATATCTGCTCCGCAGAGCCTTTCACGAGCAAAACCTCGCCGATCAAAGCCCGATCTTGTGTGTTGTGTGCACGAGCCATTAGGGGAGGTGACCACAGACTATGTAGGGTCTTTTATATAAATACTAACCTGTTTAAAAACTTCAAAACCCAAGAAACTGTACTGTAGTGGGGTTTCCTTTCGAACATGTTTAGCGCACTCATATTAGTTGTACAATGGGTTTGAGAATCGTTATACCTGTGCAAGACCAGTTTGTGAAACTATTGAATGTGTGATAGGATCATGGATTGAAGATAATATTTAGCAGCACTAACTATCTGGAAAGGTCTAATTATTATTATTATAATATATTATATATAAAGGTTAGGGTTGGGTCTAACATAACCCTGAGGTACTTGAACTCTGACACAAGTTCAAGTTTCTTCCCCACCCAGAAACACATTTGATGACTCTAGTACGTTTTTGCATTCAAGAGTAGACGTGAATCTTTAAGCTGGTCTTGAACACTGGGCCAGAACAGAGGTTAAGACTGTTGACACTTGACTACAGTGTGGTATGGAGACTGACATGACACCGTTTACACTGCTTCCCATTTGATCGGTATGAGCTAAACCACTGGATGGCCTCTGGGGAAAAGTTGAAATGCATTTGTTTGGACAAGAGAACCTGATGGCTGATGGAGTCAAAGGCTTAAAAGCCATTGCACATGGGGCCTTGTCCAAAGCACATTTCACCCTTTCTGTGAATTGACAGTTTGCTGACTCAGTGGAGTGGAAGGCCCCAAAGCCACGTGTGACCTTTGTCTAGGTGTTTGATTATAGACTTGACAATCCACTTGTCAGCCACTGCTGCTGTGAGAACTAACAAATGAGCATGTGCTATGCATATAGGTTTAAGCTCGTCATTGTTTGATGACTGGTACATTAGTTCCTGATACTATCAAATATTATATTTGGCAGTGTCTGTCATTGTGATCTTCGGAAATATCTCCAGTGACAACAAAACGATTGAACTATGTTGACAAGACAATGTTTGTGTAACTAAGAGATTTGCTGGATGTTATACATGCTTCTACATTATTACCAATCAACCAGTATGCCTTATACAGGTACAGTAGTTGCCTGCTCGCAGCTGATGTGTCAGGCAGGGTCTACTAGTAGTGTAGGTTCCATACACCTGACATAGCTTGCAATTGGCTGTCCTTGCAGACATGTATTTTATTTGGCTGGAGGGATTAGGGGTATCTGATTATTAATTCACAGAATCTGCAAGTACACAGCGACACTGTAAGGATTTGATCTCCCTTGTTCTCCCTCTGACTGGTTCCTTGAACGGGGATGATGTTTGAACTTATTTGCAAAGTTAACAAACTGGGGGAGGTTGTCATATAATATATTATGCCAAATATTTGCAAGCTAACTGACATTGACATCAGTCAGTATTGGTTAAGTGTAACAAGACGGTATACAAATGTATACTGTCTGCAGTATATATTCTGGTGTATAATGTATATACCCATAATGGTATGGCGCTGGCGGTGACTCAGGGGTGTCCTTGAGCAAGACCTTGCATGGTTTCCACTGCCATCAGTGGGTGAATGTAATGCATGAATGTAATGCACAATCTATTTAAAGCGTCTTGGATAAAGGCGCTATATAAATGCACCATTTATAATGAAAACAAGTGCTCATGTAAGATGATCATGTTGCAAACTCGAGGTGATGGCATTCAATTACTAGATATAGTGCTGATGATAACCTCACACCCCAAATGTAAATGCTACTTCCTTTCCTTGGTTACCCTCTGAAGATATTTCTGTATTTGTTTTACACTGCAGTTTCTCTCCTCGCTTCTGAAAATACTTTGTAATTCATTCAATCCTGTTCCTCCTTCCCTCCCTCTTAACCTGGTTTCTTCTTTTACCTGAAACCACCTCCCCAGCTGAAGTCTACACTGTTTAGCAGAGTGTCTGGTCAACCTTCCCTGAGCCTCCAATCCCAGCTCGTAAGTTTCCCACCCCAGCTTGTGTGTCACTGGAACCACCTCTGCTAACAGCCTCTCATGTTGGCCCCCTGTGGGCCTGCCAGTCACCCACGTTTCCAGTCGCTTGGACTAAATTACCAGCTGTGGAGTGTGGTTAATTCAGGCCCCATCCCTGTAGTTCTCCCAACTCTTAACCTTTCCACTTGTCTCATCAGGGTCCATCCTTGGCTACTGTATTTCTGCTCCAACCGCCTGGCTTTAGTTATTGGTGAGAAGGACGTTGGTTGTGTGGTGTTGCGTTCACATGTCTGGCTTGTGTGTTGGATTTGAAGAGTGTACTAACCCGAGTTTGGCCACTACATTGGTGCTCTGTAATACATGGTGCCTTAATTTTCACTCTTTTGTTTGTTCCCACAGCAGAGCTCTGGCAGCGGGACAGGAGATCAAGCAGAACTTATTTCTCGTATCAAGAGCCTGGAGCTCGAGAACAACGGCCTGCACCAAGGTTGGTCCGTTGACATGCTTTGATCAAATATTTAAGTCAAATTCAGTCACCCTTAGTCAGATCAACTAAAATATCTTTTGCATCCCTTATGATCTGGCTGACTCGTCTTGCGCTGTGTGACCAGTGGTGGATAGCTTGAGGTCAGCACTTTCCAAACTAGAATGTCGAGTAGCAGTCCTGGAGAAATCCCCTGTTGCTGTAACCCCAGCTGTAGCTCAGGCAGCCCCCTGCACAAACGTAAGTTTCTCCCTCCATCAGAAGAAAGAGCTAGGCTGCATTTTGGTCTGTTCTGTGAATGTATGTAAGACCTTTTACTTGTTCAATATGTTCAGGGCACCGCAGCTCGGGAGCAGAGAACCCGTGCACCAGTTCAGGAGGATGAAAATGGTGATGACTTTGAGCTATTCGGTAGTGACGAGGAAGATCCAGAGGCGGAAAGGCTCAAAGAACAGCGGCTGAAAGAGTATGCAGAAAGGAAGGCCAAGAAACCTACACTCATCGCCAAGTCCTCCATCTTATTGGATGTCAAGCCTGTATGTTTGTCTCTTGTCCTACAAGGTTGAGTGTTATTTGTGGAGTTACAGCACTTTAGTTTTTAGCTTGATTGAAGGTAGCAGGGAGACCAAGTGAGGGTGCATTTATCATCGTGAGCTCTTGTTGATCCCCATGCCAAGGCGCATTCCTCGCTCGCACATGACCCGGTTCACACCGGAAGTGAATTAATAGTAAAATATGTGTTTGGAAAAGTAGTGTTTTTTTAAGTAATGACGATACGACTGGATGCAAGACACTTTGATTATACTCTGAGAGCTGTATTGTGTAATCTTAACTGCTTTAAGTGTTTAGTTTTTGGATTCATCTTTCTTAAACTGGTGGGGTCACACTGTCAAATTATTTTCATTTTCAGTGGGATGACGAAACGGATATGGCGAAGCTGGAAGAATGTGTACGGTCGGTGCAAGCTGACGGCCTGTTATGGGGCTCATCCAAACTGGTTCCTGTCGGCTATGGCATCAAGAAACTGCAGATCGCCTGTGTTGTGGAGGATGATAAGGTCGGGACAGATTTGTTGGAAGAGGAGATCACGAAGTTTGATGATTATGTGAGTATAAGCAGTAAGCACAATCACAGCAATTGACCTTTGAAGGACCATACCGGTAGTCTGGCATGTTAAGCCCATTTACGACTCGCATTGTAGTTGACAAATATTGCAATGGTTAAGTTGGGTAACATTTTAACAACCTAATGTAAACATAAGTCTAACAATAAACCAGTTAATGGGGAAAGTTTTATGTTCATGTACATTATATGGTTGAAGCTGTGACTCGATTGACTGACTGACTGACTTTATGCAGCGCCGTCGCTACGTATACTGTGATGGGCAACACGCCGAGGGGGGCAAAAAAATGTGCCAAGCACTGCCCTTATAATAACAAAGTAGCCAATCTGTATCGTCTGCATGAGAACGCTCTCGTCAGGAGGGGGGCAGGCCAAATAAGCGAGTAGGGCAACCAAATCCCTGCCGGTATGGTCCTTTAACCACAATCACAGATCTTGTACTAGAGTACCCCCGATTGTAAGCTAAATGATGTGCCCTCTTCACTGTGTTTCAGGTCCAGAGTGTTGATGTAGCAGCATTCAACAAGATATGATTACAGCACATGTTCTTCATACCTTTTTGCCCCTGCACTGATTGTGAAACGGTTAATAAAATAACTCTTGCACTTCAATGACTTAAATGTCTTAAATTATGTTTATGTGGTTTTATTGTATTTTCAATTGGGTACTACAAGCCAATTCCATTGCATTTCTACTAAAAAAAAGTATGCTAAAATACTGGTTTGAACAGATAAGTGGATGTAGATTTCCTGATAAGTGTCCGCAATAGCCAATAACTAATCATGGTCATATTTAACCAGCAAAATAATATTACGTCCCTCTTTACCTTTATTTGTTCTGTTGACTAGATATGAGCACAAACCTAAAATAAAATGGTTTTACATAGTACTACGCATTGCGCTACTGCCAATAAACAAACAACACTTGAACTATAGGCCACTGATTATTTTATAGAGCACTATCTATTGCACTGCTGATAAACATTGAACATTCAAAACTATAGGCCACTGATTATTTTATATAGTAAAATATAAAAAATAAGTCTACCCGAGTGTTGTCAATCTCACTACCAGAATTAGAGGGGCAACGTCGCTGTGTGCATCAACTCATAACGGGCTGACCAGCACTCCACCTGCCTGCAAATTTGCCACAGACTCTTCATCACTTCTGTCTATGACCTAGGCTTACCTGTATTATGCCACCCTTGATGTCTTCAAATATTGTAATTGTACAGTTAATATAAAACACATTATTCAGGCACATATCAGCCACCTCTTCACTCTTTTGCCCATTAGGCGCAATGTATTCAAACAGCAACCCGCACCGATAACACAATTCTACAGACTGCAGGTTTCTGCATTAGATCTTTTTCTCTTTGTTTTCCCCCCATGACGCTAGAGCTAGCTAGGCCTTAGGCCAGTCGAGCTTCTAGTCAACTGAACAGAAGATGATGGTAGATTGTGCTCCAAGCCACACTGCAGGATGGAGAGGCTGGTTAAAAGTGGCCACAACTCTATGGAGGAGGTGGGCTTGTCCATGTTTGACTGTATAGTAACACAGAAGCCCTGCTTGCTGGTCCAGGAACACTCCTATTCTGCGGGACACGGTGCTCGAGGGGACCACAACAGGCCGAGTCTCATTGTCATGGCAGTATGTGAAGGAGGATGTATTGCAGCAAAGACTCCATGAGTTTGAGTTGTGTCCTAGCCGACATTCGTTGCCTGATCCCTGAGAATGTGAGCAAATCGCAGATTAAATACCAGTAGCAAAGGACCACACAATACAGTTCAATAACATTTGGTGTTGCTGGTCTGCTTTGTACCCTAATGAGACTATGATTTGCAGACTCACAAGCCAAGACCATTTCAAAGCACCCCGCCGTCATGCAGATTCAATTTTTACTGGTGATAATATCAAATGTGTAAAGTGAATTTAAAAAAAAACGATTACCTTCCTAGCAATGCAGTCATATGTGAGCCCCAGTGCCATCTGTAAGCCTGTCCACTCAACCTCCCAGTAACTGCGGTCCACTAGTTCCTCACGACACAATGCCTGGCACCAGGTGTCAAAGCGGTCAGGGTGGTCTGGGTACACCTGTAGTTGTCCACGCCGACTGGCCATACGGTTGCTCTCGGTCAACAACAGCTCCTTGTGCGTCGTGAATGTGTCCAAAGACAGAGGGCAGAAATCTGTAACAAAAAAGTGCTGTATTGAACAAGGACTGCCTGTATAATGGCTTTATCAGTTTAAGGGGGTATTCTATAGTCTATACGTTTTGTAGGGGAAAGGCATAAACTAAAGCTGGCTCTGATTATTAATGCTACTCACATTGAAGGAGCTCATCTCTGTTGTCCGGAACAGGAACATGAGAAGAGATGCAAGCTGATTGTATTGTGGGAAAGTAAAATGAACTTATTAAGATAAAATAAAAATGGTTTCCATGAGGTCTGTTGAAATGGTGATAGTGACTGGCAGGTAAAACTAAACTATACACATGCATGTTATGTTTGCATAAAAGGATACTTACTGGGCCTGGACTTAGATGTAGCCATATGCAGAACACTCACATCCTTCACTGTTAAGTTGGCAACAAATACACATACAGTACAGTTATATTTTTGATACAACAGCATTGTATTAACCCATTATTAATTATTGTAATGACCACATGAAACGTGAAGTTAACACCATATCATGAAACCTAACTGACATGCATGGGTGATCTTTGGGAACTCTCCCTGATATAAACTCTCAAGTTGCTCTCTCAGGTCTGAGATTGCCTTCCTCACTTGCCCAAAGGAGATGTGTGTGTTGACAGTAATCACTTTGGCCCCTCCAGAATGGGCTGGACCTTGGTACGACTGGCACATCTGCAACAGGATATTCCTTATTACAAGCAAACTGACAGATAAATTCATGAATCATTGTAATGTGTACAGGGATGGGGGGGAGCAATATAGCAGGTATGTCACTTAACTTCTGAAAGAAATTCCTCTGGTCTCATCTTTCTTTGATGCCTCACCTGTGTAATCAAGCCCTGGTCCTGTGTGTGTGACACTTTCTCCAGTTCAGCATCTCTCCTCTTCAGCTCAGCGATCTCCTGTGTCAGATGCTGTAGCTGGGCTTCAGCTCGAGTCGCCTCAGCCTTCTCCTGAGCCCTGATGATTTCCTTCATCTCAGAACGACGCCGCTCCACAAACTCCACAAGCTCTGCAAAGATCTTGCTGCTGTCCTTCACTGCTGCCTTAGCCAAATGCTATGGAAAGAAAAACAAAGCAATAGTGTGTATGTGTGCGTGTGTGTACATTTGTCTTTGGACATGAGTAAATGAAAATATGCTACTTTACACTGAAAACAAGTAAGATTCATAAACGTGACAAACTTGAATATAATTGAACATTCCTACAATGTGCAGCTGGTCACATTTTTTTTGTACCTTAGAACCAATCCATTTTATGCGTACTCACAGAGAAGGACTTAATGGTCTGTTTCAAGTGTTGAAGCTCCGACTCCCTCTCCTGAATTCGCTGAGAAAGTTCTTTCCGTGTGTGTCCCAAAAGCCTCTGCAGGAACAAAGTTTTATAACTGATGGGTAAATTTGTTGTTGTTCATAAACAGTCAAGATGGTGTAGGCCAAGGTGGCCTGCCCTACACCCTAGATAGATCCCTGACCATTTGGGCTTTCACCCATGATCCATTGTCACCGTAACTTTGACATTGTTCAACGTTAATCGTTGTTAACTTGGCCCCATAGATAAATCTGTTTGTCACGTTATTGTTTTATATTCTGCTCGATAGTTAGGAGCCAGCCTTGTTTTTAACTTACAGCCCAGAATGTTCTATCTGTTGTGTGACCTTGTTGTTCACTGCCTTAGACAATCTGTCTGCTAGTAATCTTCCATCCATGCTTTCTCCCAAAGTTTTACTGTGAGTTGTCTAGTGAACTACATTTACCATCCCTAGCATAGGCACTTGACTGTGAACCTTTGAAAATTGAGATTACCAACTGTAATAAATATGTATTCATCACTGTGATACTTGGGGAAAATACTCTGAGGCTGTTCGAGACCATACTTTCCTTTCCCCGCCTGTAACAGAAAATACAACTTTAAATCCTAGCTGCTGGTGTGGAACTCCTCTTCTTGCTTTGTCTCAATACTTTGGGGATATTTTACACTGGTATTTTATACTTCTCATATAAGGTTTGGTTTTCCTTGAAACAAATTCTAATTAAGGTTAACATTTTCTCTAAAGTTAAGGTTTACTATTTATAGGTGAATTACATTTCTTTTAAGGTTTTCATGCCCTGGTATTGAGGTACATTTTGGTGTGGAGTACATTTACTCCATTACCATTTATAACTGGTCTTTAAAGCTATTCTACAGCTGCTCAAAGGTTAATCTTATAATTTATGGCTCTTAACGCCTGGTTTACTTCAAGTACTTCGAGGTACTTTCTACAGTCTGGCTGTCAGACAACCGGTTCTCTCTCCCTGAGTTTAACATATTTACAGTCCTTTTTATTAATTATACAATTTGATATTTTATTTCTAACAATAACGGTCTAGGTGTTAAGAAAAGTTGTCTTTCACGTTGCCCTTGCACTTCAGCTGCTGTTAAAGTCTCATTATAGATAAAACCCAAATATAAAGACAGGTGATTATTGTAAAATGTATTAAGTTCAAGTTGTAATTATTTTCTATTGCACTGATAATAATGTAATGGAGAACATTGTCTGACTTCATAATAGGGAATTATGTGACATCTTCAGTAAGCAGACTTCCACTCACCTCCCCATCGTTTCTCTCTGGATGGACCGAGGACAAATCAAATACAGCATGCTCAAAGCCTTGGTGTGCCAAGCCCCCCTCCTGGTAGAGAGGTGGGGCAGAAGGGCCATCCTCCAGCCTCACGTTGCCTAGCTTCTCCAGCATCTCTGCCAGCACAGTGTTTCTGCCCAGTGTAGGTCTGGGATTGAATGAGGCTCTGCACTGGGGACAACTGCAGGCCCACTGCCCCTGGCGGCTGTCCCAGTAGTCTCTCAAGCAGGTCATGCAATAGCTGTGGCCACATGGGATGGTGACTGGATCCTTCAGAACTGCCAGGCAGATGGGGCAGCTAAACTGAGCTGGGTCCAAACTGAAAGAAGCCTGAGCCATTGCTTCTGGAATTAGACGGAGACCGAAACAATACAATAGCAATGATGAGCTCTGTTAGAAATGGACAAGACCTACTACCAAATGATGTAGTCGGACTGGTGGTCACCAAAGGTGATTTCTTTCTTTTGTTAAAATAAGTCTTAAATAGATCTATTCAGTTCTGTTAGCAATCATTAGTGTTTGTTCAGTAACAGGGGACTCTCTCTCTCTCTGTCTCCAGCTCTTTTAAACAGAAAAGATGCATTCAGTTCAGGACACCAATTTTATCCAAAACTTCATACCAGATACATTATGAATTATGATTGAAATTGGAAATAGCCTACACTATCTAATTGAATCTGATAGAAGATTGTAGTATATTGTAAAATGTATTGTATGTTGATTAAAGAGACAGCTACGTGACATGTAACATTTATTACTAAAAGAATAAAGGTTAATTTACCAAGAAAGTTCTAACTTAATTACAAAAGACCAAGTCATTCCAGTTGCTACACAATTAACGTAAAGTTTACAAATTAGTCATTGTATAAGTGTTCAATGGCAACGCATTCCTTCCACCACGGCCTTGATCATAAACTACACAGACAACAAAATTCACACTGTTTTATTTCCCGAATGGATTAATCTTACGTAGTTACCCTCTACAAGTCTACATGAAGCGATCATTAACGACGCATAATGGCAAGCATACATTGCATTCGTGCACAGAAACAAACAAGAAACTATAATGTTTTGTTTGTGTACAGATTGTTACCGTGTAATAACACCCTCCCCTCCAGCAGTTCACGGAATGCCCAGCCCAGATCCAGCACAAAGCTTCCGTAGGAAGATTGTTGGCTCAACCCACCGTCCCACCATGGCTAATGGTCCCACCATGGCTATTTCGCGGTTCCGCCAGAAGATGGCGCCAGAAAAGCACTAATATAGGCTACTGGTGAGAAACGCTCTATCTGAAAAATAAAATGCATTAAAAGCGAGATAAACTCACTTTGCCACTCGGTTTTTATGAATGTTCAGCATCATACACCTATGATTGAGTAGGGCAACCAACTCTTCATTCTATCACAGAGGAAATGTTATATTGCAGCAACACATGACAGCAGATAACAGGAACACCTGTCCCATGTCAGGTCTAGTGTCCACTTAGCCTGGCTAATAATCCAGACTAATATATCACTCACACAATGTGTGCGGGTGGCAGATTTTTTTTTTCTTCCAACAGCTGATTCGGTCTGGCTTATTTGCCAGGCTAGTGTCCACTGTCCACATCACACCCCCAATTACCCAGGTGTAAGCAGTTCACTTGATTGTCTCTTGCCCTATAAAAACCTGTTGTGCCCTACACGATCATCTCTGCTATTTTGTGTGCACACTGAGTAAGGTACAGTACAACTCAGCTTTTTATTTATTTTGGAAGTTGGAACTGACCACTGGTGTTCATTTTACTAGTTGGTGATTGGTGTCAAACCTCATCTGAGGTTAAGCCTTTGTAAATTTGTTAACTCTAACCACACTGAATTATAACACAAATGGTAAACAAATGGAGCAGATGTGGTTCCTTAAGATAACAACATGTATTTCTTAATTAAATGGAATTAAAACTGGTAAAAGCTTGACAATAATCGAACATGTAAAATCACTACTGTCCTGCTGTGGGCCTAGTAGTAGTCTTACACTTGTAGGCTACATCACATGTGGTAAAAGGAGTCCCCAGGCTCGGGTGCACATGCAACCACAAGGCCAGTGGTTCCCAAACTTATTCATATAATGACTCCTAAAATGACTCCCATTTGAAAAGGGATGCAACTGGGGACCCCCCGATCTGTAGGCCTAACTTATGGCTTTACAAGTGATTTTCAACCATTTTAATGTTCAGGACCCCCCCCAGTTTGACATGCATTAGGCTACGGTCACCCCTTTAATGGCATTTCTATCTCTGGGACTCCCAATTTATATTGTAAAATCAATGTTTGTTTAACTCTGTGTCCATTTGGTTGGTTGAGATTCCATTTGTAGTGTACCCTCCAGAGTTACAGACCCATAAGGGTCCATTTGGTTCCAACCAAGTTATATAATTTAGCTGGGGACCCCCTGGAACTCCCTTAAGTGCCCCGGGTCCCCGGGCCCGACTTTGGGAACTACCCGAATGGGGGAGTGTCGCCCCACTATTACGCATGTATAATGCAGCAACACCCCCTAGTGGTCGACCATGGTAACTGACGCATGAATGGTGCAGCAGCAGGCATGCCCAGACATAAACTTGAAGCTCCGTCCTGTGCTCTCAGTCACTCACATCTGCTGCATAGTGCATAGTGCATGCATAGTCGTAGATGGACTGCCATATTTCACTTTTGTTTAATTTTAACGAGTCAATCTTCAAGTAAAGTTTGCATTTTGTTTTCTTTCGCAGCTCGCCATGAAGCATCTCTTTTTGCTGGTCGCGTTGTTGCAGTGTCCTGCAGCCAGTGGATTGTTTGAGTGGCTCAAGCAAACTGACTCTGTTGCCGTTGCCACTCCACCACCAGCAGCACCACGGCAAGCTCCCGAGACACGCACACGAGATGTCCCCTTTGAGATGGCTGTTGCAGATGAGAAGTTCTTGTCTGAAGGCAGGCAGATGGAGCTTAGCCCTTTGGATAGCTGTCACTCCCGGGTACGTTTTTGACAGGGAATATAGTATACAAAAAAAAAAGGAAAATGTATCATAATTCTAAATTTGTGTTGGTCACTGTCGCCATCAATCACTGTGGTAGCTTTATCACCTTAGCATTGCTGTAGCAATTGGATGATTGCAAGTGGTCTCTCAAATAATTGTCAGAACACAAGACTTTGATAAAATTACTATATATTAATTGTAAAAGGGCTGTAGTTGTTCCCATTATGAATGGCACTTAAGAATTCTTTAAGTAGCATCAAAACATACTTTACATGTCATGCAGCAAAATGTACATGCAATGTTTCATCATTGCTACATCAATAAAAAATAAAGTGTTTAAAAATAAATAAACATACTCGTACTGAAAATACACACAGCCCAGATGCTATGTTAAGTGGTCAGATGGGTGGCGATTTTCTCATATGGAAAGGTTTGGGAATCACTGGTAAAAAAAGGTTCTGTTCTGTCCCAGGTGGTTGGTCAGCTGAAGTCAACCTGCGGAAGCCTGTCAGAAGAGCAGATTGCCAAATTAGGAGTGGTCCTTTTCAACTGCCAGGCAGAGGTGGAGGGTCGCACCACCTACCCTTGTACAGAGGAAATGGTATAATTGGTTTCATTCATGATCATTTTGGTAGATTTAATTTCAAAACTCAAAAGAAGTTTGAGGCAATGTATGTCTGTTCCTTTAACATAAACAATTATCATTAAACTTATTCTTTGCCATTTCAGACTTTGAAACAGTGCACATCAGACATGGATGCAGACACGTGGAATGCATACCACATAGTGAGCAATCGAGCACGCTCCGTGTGCT
>OOFJ01109321.1:0-17847 GCA_900323375.1 Benthosema glaciale
CCCCCCCACCACCACCACCCACCCCCTGCATGCGCACGCGCGCGTGTGTGTGCGCATGTTTGCAGACGGAGCGGACGGCTATTGTTTAGTGTCGCTGCTAGGAAACGGAAGAGTAACACGGTGGTGTAATCGTGGATGTGAACGCCCCCGTCGACCACACGCATGCACGCACGCACGCACGCACACAAACAAGCTCTGGTTGGAACGAGAGGGGCAGGTCAGTAGTGGCCACCATGGGGGGCGCACACCTCAATGTTGACCTTGCTCTTTAGACCCTCTCCCCCAGTGTCCTGCCACAACGCCGTGGGGCCACCTCTCAACGGCTGGCGCCAAGTTCATCTTCCCAGTCGAACAATAAGCTGTCGTGGAAGTTCACAGAGCAATCTTCCCGATTGTTTCCTGCCTTTGTTGGCCTGCTTCCTCCCAGAGGTTATGAATGGAGCCTCGGGGGCCTTAAAGTGGCGTCGCCGTTGCAGCGCCGACACTTTTACGAGACCAAAATACCAACAGGTAACCTGTGGAGGTCACCGAGGCATTAAGAGGACAAACTGATCGACTGATCGAAATACGCTCTCTGGAGAATCACAACGCCAACAAATTACGTTTTACTTAGCGTGACATTTAAAGCGTTATTCACAATGTGTTTGAGGATCTGTGTGTGTGTGTGTGTGTGTGTGTGTGTGTGTATGTGTGTGTGCGTGCGCACGCGTGCGCATGTGTGTGTCTGGGGCTTTTTGGAGTATTATTGCAGACATCAGAATAATGGGCAGCAAAATTGCCATGGATTTAGGATTATAAACAACAACATATGTATTCTAATCTATTATATCAATAACACCTTTTTTCCCCCCAAAAGTACATAACATTTCATATTTTAGAAATATAGTAGTAATTCCTTTTGTACGCGATCCTTTTGTACAGTGCAGAGTAAAACCTCAGCTTTAATTTGATGCTGTGTTCTGTTTACAGTATGGCGGTGACAAAGATACAAAATTACCAGGTGAGGTCAGTGACATACTGTAGTTATCAAGTCACACTGCATGCGGCTCAAGCCATACTGGTAAATGAAAAACATAGGATTAAATAATGACAAGAATACGTTTTTCTTCTTTTTTTTAAGGAGCAGGAATTGTGCGGAGAGAGTGGAAGTGGTAAAACAGAAACATGTGATTGACACTCACAAGTTCGTAGGCCAGTTTGTGGCTTCATGTTGCTAGGTCTATTGAATAATACTTGTTGTATCCTGTTGCCTTGTTGCCACTATGGGTGAATGCAACATGAGTGTGTAAAAATGGAACCAAAACATTACGGCCCATTTGCATCAAGGTTTACGCTGACAATTGTTACTTGTGGCCCAAGACGGGTCCCACATGTCATGTTGCTGTTGTGAATAAAGTATATCTTCATAGATGGATGCTCGCCATTGGCTTAACTGTCCATGTATACCAGCTTTTCCTAGACTACCTCAAGTCGTACCTTGTAGCCTTGTAGTTCTCCCATGGGCATGAGGACACTGCTCTTTGATGTCTCTCTGACATGTTGAGTGTCGGTGTGAGCCAATTTCAACAGCCCTGCCAGGCTTGTGTATTCATTACCCATCGTGTTGCCCTCTAAAACTTGACACATGTTTGAAAGCCAAGCCAACCCTGTTCTCCTGCCATTAAATTAATCACTCCTCTATTTCTAGTTCTGCCTCTGAGACCCTCCCCGTTTGTTTGCCTCTATATACTGTGAAAAGGTTTTAGATTCAATGAAAATATTTCAGCCCCATTAACTCCAAGGATGGCCATGTTAGTCAGTTTGGTGCGTCCAACGTTTTGGTCCCAACAAGTAGTGTCTGGATTGCTGTGCACTGAGCACCTTGCTGAGCACATTCATGATGAACCCTTGCCATTGGAGTGACCCCACCTTTCCTCCTTTAGTCCAAAATGTCAAGATTTCATAATTTATTTACTTTCATCTCAACGGTTAGATGGCAGGATGAACCCTAATGCTACATTCACACTAGCAGCGACAAAGCCATAGGCTACAAGTCATTTTCAATGGACGCCAGGGACATATAAGCTTTGTGACGGGTGTGATGCGCTATCAATAAAATGTTGCTTTTTCAGCACTCCGATAGCTCCACTCGCAGAGCCAGGTAATTTTGTTTCAAAAGAAAAAACTAAAAAAGCCTGGGCAAGCAACCCAGGCAATGTGGCATAGGAGTGGGAGTAAACCATGTATTTCCTTAACCAATAACAGTGCAGACTAGGGACGTAGCTCCAAATTTGGTGATGTCAGTGTTCTCCGCTTGTGTTCTACTTAGGAGGGGAGGCGAACACATAGCAATGTTGGTGAACCATTAGGGAAGCGGCGTCCGTTTCCACTCATATGCCAAGAAAAGCTCAGGTACATTCAGGCTAGTGCTCCAATGATGCCGTGGTTGATGCCTTAAACAATCATACATGTGTTTCACCACTGGCACTACCACTCTCCTTCTCTTTCTGCACAATTCCTGGTTCGTTCCGTGGATAAGAGAAACAAATTCTATTTAACAACCTCTTCTAAACTGCCGTTGATGTGTTTAACGTAGGTTTCGTTTTTAAGTGGTGCAACCACTTCATTAAGGAGCTATGTGTGTCCATCCGAGTAGCAGTGTGTCCGTCTGTCCGAGTAGCAGCTTGTTCCTGCCTGGCTGTAAGAACCAAAATGTGTGTGTGTGTAACTCTGTCATTTCTCGACCGTTTCGGACATGGGGCGGCTCGCTGAAACCAGGACGGCACCCTGGCTGCGCTGGAACACGGAGTTGCACCACTTACTTCACACGGGTGTGATCTTTTGTTATTGAGTCAGAATGGTCTCGCATTTACCCACTGTCTAGCAGTGTCCCAATCGTGAGATAACGCTCTGCTGAGCTGTGGTCCGTCAATGAAATTATTCCCCCTGTCCACCGCCATGGTAGCGCAATGTCAAAAGCCTCAGAATTGAGGCTCAGATTGAGGTGTTTGAACAGAACGATGTTAGTGGATCAGTCAGTCGTCGCTACCTCTCGGTTACAATATTAATACAATATTATTAATACACGACTTTGCAACTGCCAACGCTTGGTCGTTCTATAGATTTTGTCATTTATTGCTAGTGTAGGAGGATCAATAGCCCTACTCTTGTTCTGCTGTACTGCTGTATCTCAGAGAATTTACTCAAATACTAAAAGGTACAATTAATTGTAGGAAGTTCCATAACTAAACTGGCTCAGTCTTATCTAACCTCAAACCAATTAGTGCACGTTAAGTACAGGGCAATAACATATGAACTCAGTGCACTGGAGTAATGGCGGTATAAGTACTGCCTGTTAGAGCTTCATGTCAAGTTTCATTGAGCGCTACACCTACTGTGGTTAATGAAGTGTTTTATTGACGGTTTCGGCTCCCCTTCATTCGCACATACCACAAAACTTCTGGTGGGGGTAAAATCATGTCAGACAAGATCAGACAGATGCATGCAAGTCATAAAATCCTCTTCCACATTGTTCATGGCCTGGGAGAGCACCATGTCAGCTTGCTTCACAGCTCCGCACACAGAGTTCTACTAGCCTAAATCCAAATGTCAGTCAGCCGCCCGCCTGGCCCTGGCCCCCGCCCCCTTCCCCATTCTCCTCTCTCTCTGCAAACGCCTTTTTCTTTAGCTGATTTAACTGCCCTGGCACTCTGTGCTGCGGCTTGTGAGCCTTCGCTCCGCAGTTTGCAACTGCCGGAGTCCTTCCACTGGAATCCCAGACATTTGAGGCATGTGTTAAAGCTCGGCAGACAGGCGTTTCTTTGCTGTCGTATGCGCTCGCACTCAGCTCTGGCATTCTATTTACAAGGGGCTTATCTGCTGTTTAGATTGGCCTCTCCGGGGGGAAAAAAATATGCCTTGTTGTCTGACTTTTAAAGTATCCTTTGATACCTAGATGTTTTTGTAATTTCTTTTATTTTTTATAGTTTTTTTGTTTGTTATTGCTAGTTATTACCTCTGACTTGGTATTGATAGTTTCTATTGAAGAACTGATATTTGAAAACTTCAACTGAAAACTGTCCCTAGAGAAAAGATCGATGATATATATTACTGAGGCTGATTAGACAGTGACATGTATTGAATCTCTGCACGACATGGAGGAAGTGAAATACTAAACTATATATATTGTTTCTGTATGAATTGGCAAAAGTGCAGTGAGCAAATTACGTTTGTAGTTTGGGCTACTTGTTGTGGCACGTCACTTTTCAAAAATATAGGAAATAATTAAAAAAAAAAAGTACTATCCATGCCACAAAAAAGGTTTAAAAAATAAGTCGCCAAGGTAGTCTCACCTGAGCGCCGGAAGGATGTTCTGGCTTAATTCATCTGTGTTTATCATTTCCATTCCAGTCTCCGATGAGCTGGATATCCTGCCATTACACGACAGACAGCGGAACCGGGGGTACATCAAAAACAAACAAAAAAAAGTCCTTCCATGTTGTTTGCGTGTTTTTGTTCTATTAATGGAGCCTGGTTAATGAAATTGTTTACAGTTCCTGTTGCTGTTCAGTTGTCTCAGCTGGGCCTCACTTCTGTTGAGTCATACAGGCTGACAAGTGGATACCAGGAAAACATAGAACAAAATAAGCCAAGGTCATTAGGCTTTGTATAAAATCACATAAGAACTGAAATCCGGATTGGGAAATGCGTTTCTCGATGTATCCTCTGACGCACTTCACTACTTAGCGTTGTGTGATTATTCTATTGATTCATATATCAATTTATCATATAATTGTGAAGCATTTATATATATATATACTGTATATATCAACAAATCGATGAAGCACTTGTGCTATTATACTCTGTTTCACAACAACAGTCATACAAAAAAATTGAAAATAAAAAGCAGATCTACAAGGATTTGTTTTGAAACTTTCCGCCTATAATGACATGCTCGGAATAGAGGCATAAAATTATTTATAACAATTGTATAATGGATTAAATCGATTAGTCCGATTAACTGTTAATTTCCAATAATAATAATAATAATAATAATAATGGATTGCATTATTACAGTGATTTTCTATGCACTACGTGCTTACTCAAAGCTCATTCGTTCATACATTGGGAGGTGGGCAGGCAAACAGTCGATGCCAGCGTCCTCACTTCCCACATTCATACACAATGGTGGTGAGCTCACACCGACCAACTCATTGGAGGCAAGGTGGGGTTTGGTGTCTTGCCCGAGGACACTTCGACATTCGAACCGCCGACCCTTGGATAATTTGGACGACCTGCTCTAACTCCTGAGCCACAGCCGCCCCATTAGTCTGATAGAAGGCACAATGTTATTGTGTATTTTCTTATTTAGGCTGTTCAGTGCTCTGTGGTATGAGGGCATGCTGACCCTCTGATTTGGGTATGCATCGATCCAAGGAAGAGATGTGATGAAGGTGCTGCAGTGCTCAGACCAGATAAATGTCATGATCGGAGCTGCTGCTGCTGCATTGACCTTTCTCTGTCGATCAGGCTGACATTTTATTCTCAAAAATAAATGTCTAATGTGTCTGCAGGCGTGACGAAGGACAGCTCTGTGACGAAGGACAGCTCTGCTGCAAGACTTTCAGACAAAATCCAACCTAAACATTGGATTCAGTTACTGTACATGTTGTCTCCAATGGAACTTGGATGTTTAATTATTTGTTATAATTTTCTGTATCTTTCTCACTTCACATCGTTCATAGTGAAACAATCTGTTAACACTCTGAGCGCCCGGAACCATTGGCAAACCATTAAATGAGTGGGCCCACGATCCGTTTCTTCCGGGCCTATTTTCAGACGCACCTGACGTCACCAGGCGCCATCTTAGATGCATCTAAGAGCAGTCAAAACAAAGAAAGAACGATCGGCAACAAAGGGAGGTAATATTATTCCTACCGCGACTAACGAGGGGGCCGTGATGGGCCGTCAAAAACGATCGATTAGAATTTTATAGCAGTTATTCACGTTCAAAGATTCTTCAGCCCATAGGCTAGACTGACGCTATCAAACAGTATTCTGGTGGGCTCCGTTCTTGATGGATTAAAGCCGGATATTTTGATTAATCTCCGTCCTGGGCGCACTACAGGACTTTTAATCAGGACAGAGATCTCCGTCCTGGCGGCTTGAAGTGTTAACACTCGTAGATGCTGCCTCAACAGAATTGAAAGAATTGACCGATCGATGTGTGTAGTAGAACGTGTGTGAGCTTTTTTATACCAAGGTCAGCCTGATTTTATTGCAATACCAGGACTTGAGTTGGAATTGTAAATTGAAAATGAATTGGAAAAACTTTCCATAGCTTCGGAAAATCACACTGGGTGCAGTTATATTATCCACAATGGTGGCTTTGCAATCACTGCCAGCTTATGGAGAGTTGTCATTAAAAAAGAGACTGATCTCAAAGAAGGGTATTTCAAATTCAGTTTTAAATTTGGAGTCACCATTTGCCATATCATCTATCTACATTACTGTCCGTTAGTGTTGCATTCAATTAATCGATATCGCAATATATCGATCAAACACCCGGATGATAGGTGAATCAATTGACAGGCTGCTGTATCTATACGGCAATAAACAGCATGAATTATCTGGGTGATCAGTGTTGACAAATGTACCTCTGTTTAACATTATCAAAGCTCCCCTTGCAAGTTGCAATGCACTCCTTTCCCAGACCCCTTGTTAGGATGTTTAGACATTTTATTTTAATTTAAAGATCTCTGTGAGCCCGAAAGTGTTTCATTGTATTTGTGCAACATGGTCATTATTTGTGAATAAACGTATAATCGATATAGCTGTATACCGATAAATCAATATATATCGTATTGTGGCCTATCGTGATACGTCTTTCATGAGATTGCAAGCAATATCCACCACTACTGTCCGTCTATCAACATTACTTACCTTCTAGAAGTAAGGGCATGGAGCTGCTGTAGGCTGCCATGTTGTTTGAAAATAGCGTTGTGGAAAAACATGTTCCTCACTAATGAAGAGAAAACCAGGCGGTCATCTATTAATGACACATATCAGGTGCTATCTTGTGCCACCCCTTATCCCTAAACTTATTTGCCTTTTAGTTCAAATCGCCTTTGGTATAGCACTTTAGCGAAATGCGGATACTGGGGCGCTGTCCAGAGAAATGGGTGCCTAGTATTTAAAAACAGACCTTTTAAATGTACTGGAGCCTTACGGCAGTCAAGCACCAGTGGCAGTGGTGGTTATTAATGGGGAAGTTTGAAGCCCCAATGCTACTGTAAAATGTATGCTGTCTATATCAATTTAAGAGTACGTTAATCCAATATAACTAACTAGCACATTCTGCAGTTGGGGTTAGGTGGTCTCACTACTTCCATTGAGAAATGTCAACCCTGGTGTCAGCCAGGTAAATCACTGGTTGACTGAATACACTTATTTGAAGCAGATGGCGTACTATATTGGACACTAAGATGCAGCACTATACTTATCGTTGCATTTAACTCTCTCTCCATCTGGAGTGAGAGTCAACGGACCTAATACGTACTATATGGCAGTGGTTCCCAAAGTGGGATCCGGGGACCCCCAGGAGGGGTCCTTGAGGGAGTTCCAGGGTGTCCTCAACTAAATTATAGTTTAGAAACAAATGGACCCTTATGGGTCTGTAACTCTCAGAGTGTATACATTAGGGGTCTCAGAGATAGAAATGCCATTAAATGGGGGCCTGTAGCCTGTTGCATATATCAAACTGGGGGTCCTTGAAATGAAAATGGTTGAAAAAGAAAAGTCTTCTCTTATGGGGTCCCTTGTCTAATGAGTGTCATTTTGGGACTCCTTGACATGAAAAAGTTTGGCCAAGTGGTCCAGGCGTATGCCACATATAGGCTATGGCCCGACATTGTGTCACGCTCATGACTATCCTAGCTGCATGTCTCTCCCCCTCTCCCTCTTTCCTGTCTATCTTCACTTGAAACTATCAATAATAAAATAAAACAATAGTTTTGTTCAGTTGGCAACTGCTTGGCAGGCTAATCATAAGACTATTATTTGTTCATAGAGATTAAAAGGACTAGGCTGCCTGATCTACCTCTGGTGCCAGGATTTCATATTTCATGTTACATTCAGCGACTGAAAATATTACTGTAATCAGTAAAAAATAGCTTAGGTTATTGTTCCAAATTTACATTGTAGAATAGTATAGTATACCTCTATATGTGAAGAAAATAGACTCTGTTATGAATCTGTTAGCACTGTTAAGGTGATATAGAGCTGATCTGTAGTACAGAATCAAACGAATCATATTTTGATTTGAGAAGTCGTACAGTACTCTAATTGAGGCCAAATGTGCCTTGATGCTTCCATCCTTCTATAGAATTCTACAGGATTATGAAATTCCTATTAGAATCCTATAGCATTTTCAAAATGTCTAATTTGATCCTATAGGATTTTTCGAAAATCCCATTAGAATCCTATAGGAAGTTCCAATAGAATCTTATTCTGGTGGAACTTTGGACAATCCTATAGGACAGGGGTTTTCAACTGGTTGTGAACGAGGGACCACCACCCTGACCACCCTCAACCTGCGGACCACGGTTGTGTTGGGTTGGGATATGGGCTAAAATGAGTGCTTTTGTAACAGTTGCAATGCATCCCATGTGTATACATCCCACTGTTTCTCAACCAATGGTCCATTGACTACTAATAAGTTCCTAATAAAAACCGACCAGACAATCCGGGGCACTTCCCCCTCTATAGCTGCTTGCAGCTATATTTGTGGTTGTACTTGGTTCATGCGTCTCATTCGTTCTTCCGATTCTTCTCCTCTGAGTCTTAAATGCAATAAATTCATTCACGAAAGGCTATCCTTGTCACAGTCTTGGAATTCTAATTGCCATGCAGTCCACCACCATATTCCGTTCTGCATTTTCAGGGATCTAATGTGATCTTGATGCATATTCTCTGCCAACAAAGCATTACGAAGGAAAACGTCACAACATATTTCAGTTCATATCCACAACCAAAAGCTGCAAGTGTGGTAGATGGGAGGCCTTGCTTGTTGGGCGCGTTCTCGCATCGTGATGTTGGAGACCCTATCATGTCATTTTATCCCCTCTATTGTGCGCACTGCGCAGTGCCTTAAGTTGGTCTCTCTTGATATGGAGTGGACACTGTTCCAGAGTGTTTTCATGGCACTGGCTGCATGGGCACATCTCTGGTTTATTTTTGGTGATATATTGCCATGTTGTTAGTGATGATGGACCCATGGTAGGTAAAGGAAGACAGTCACAAACTCAACTTCCTCGCCACTATTATGCAACGGAGGGCGGGCAATGAGGAAATTCATCTGGCTTGCTGACATCTCCGGTCATTGAATAGTCATTATTAAAGCTAGTCACTGACGGTAGTCGTCACTGCCTGGCTAGCAGAGTAAATATGTTTCCTTGCTTCTCTTATTCAAGTTGGCATCACGTCATTTACTGTAACGGAATGCATTCATCTCAGGTACGTACCACACCGCATAGATATACTATCTGTAATATGTATTCTTTCCTATTCCTCCGCTTCTTCCCTTTTTATTATATGGAAATAACAGAAATGACGGGGCTTGCACAAAAAATAATTTCACACACCGTTTTACACAATGTGAACCGGTGGTAACGATAACGTTGACACAGGGATCTGACTCTGTACAGTAGTTGGCATCGGTTTGGTCGGTGGTTGCGGTGTTGTTGTGCACACTGGTGACTGGTCTACTCTACACATTGTTGTGGCTCGGTCCAACAGAGCCATAACAATGTGTAGACCTCACCAGTGTCCCATTAATGAGATAAAGAGCCAGACATTCCTGATGCTTTATTCCCCGGAGCTTTTATCCGCTGCACTTTGCATGAGTGGACTGCATGACAGGAGGTCAGACAGGCATTGACCAGAAGGACTGTACCGCAGGAGCCTGTGAAGATGATGAGCGTGCATGCGTGTGTGCGTGGGTGTCGTGCATGTGTGCGCGTGTGCATGTCTTTTGTTTTGCTTGGCCTTTGTGCCTCACAGTATCTACAGTATGTACTCTGAGGTCAATCACAGCTCATTCTGCTATTGATTGATTGATTGATTGATTGATTGATTGAAGAGAAACCAAAACAAAGAGAACCAACGATTGGCAACAACGGGCGGTAATATTATTCCTACGGCGACTAACGCGATGGGCCGTCAAAAACGAGCGCTTTGATTCGAATTTTATAGCATTTGATTTAGATCAGGAGTCATTCACGTTCAAAGATGTTTCAGTCCATTGGCTAAAGTGGACTGGACCACTTTGGATGACGGACTTGCCGTAAATCGCACAACCAGAGGCTAGCATACTATAGCCTCGGGGGCTCCGTTCTCGATTTATTAATCTCCTTCTTGGGCCAACTACAGGACTATCAAGACGTCCCTGAGGATTAAAGTGTTAATTAGCTTTGTGCTAGTGTAAATGCACATAACTATAAATGTATTTGTTTTTACATGAATGATGTCACAACACAGGAATTTAACCGTACACACACTCCTGGTGTAACTTGCTGCGCAGAAGAAACATGCACCACATGACACTGAAGCTAAAGAGTTGTTTACCAAGACCATACCTGGTAATGTGCTATGAACAGGAGGATAGGGATAGGGAGGCAACTTTATTATTAGTCTCTATGACATCTATTTTGAGGGTGGCAAATAATGATAATACACAAAGCTAATTTTACTGGGTTTTTTTTTACCCTGTGTGAGTCACTGAGTCTGTCTGTTTTTGTGCAGCTAATCTCGGACACTGCTGGCCCAATCAGCATGAAACTTTACATTCACGGTGCACTGCACACTCCCAGTAGGCCAAAGACAAACCTCAACCCCAGATTATTCAAATAGGCCTCATGGTGGCGCTATAACACGCTGTGGCCTATAACTCTTGAACCGTATCTCGTACTAGCAAGATCTTTTCCCATCGTTTCTTTGGATAGTTCATTTTCGCTGAATCTGTGGATTCATGTGATCAGGATTTGTAGGCCAAAGGTAAGCAACCCAGCCTGGCGGTGACATGCACTCTCAGGAGCGTGCGTTTGTAGTTCCATTCTGTTTCAGTCTAAAAATTATGATAAAAAGATGTTATGATATATATTTATATTTCCTTCGTTTCTGCATGAAACACAGTATAATTATTGGCTGATTGGGCCAGTTTGCTGACTCCATCTAGAAGCCTTTCTTTTTTGTCACCAGTTGTTGTCAACACCAAATATCAGCGGTCAACCTGACACTTTCCTCCCCCAAAAGGTCCACTGATTGCTTGTTGTCTAGCGATTGTATTGAGCTCCTGTGGAAGATAAGGAGCCGAGACGATGACAGGACCACATTCAAGCTGAGCATTACTAATTGACCCAGATTGAGAAAAGACCAGAGCTTCTTGTGGCCCCCTGGATTGAACTGCTGCACCAGGCAGACAGAGGAGCTATAATGGAGGAAAAAAACGTTGGTACAGCCCTGGACAAATTTGCATGTTTAAAGAAAGAAGCAGTCCCCTCAGCGTCTTCTGTGCTTGGGACATCAAAGCTGGGCTTGGCTTGGCCTCACTCTCAAAGGTCCTCAGGGTCCTAACCTTGAAAGCATTGTGACACACACAAGAAAGTATTTTGCCTTCAGTGTGGGCCGCCAATTCTTCTGCTGTTGATTACTGAAGCTGCGGCTGTTGAGATGTTATGTCAGTGATGATCCACACAGCTATAGTTCCACAGGTCACTTGCCCTGTTTCAACCTTCTCCGTTCATAATAAGAATTGTTTTTCAGACGCTGATTGTTTAACCTACGGTAAGTAAAATCCTCAGCGTTAATTTAACTCTGACAACTCTGACATTGTAGGGAAAAAAATACCTTTATGGGTAGTGTACTCTGGAATTATATTTTGGGATCAATAAAGTATGTATGTGTGGTGCTGCTGGGGCTGTGTTCTCTCCTCTGTGTCATCAGTGGCTATACCCAGCCTAGGTGGCCAGGCGGGGTTGGCAAAAGGCCCTTTCTGTGTGGAGTTTGCATGTTCTCCCAGTGTCCCCTAGGCCTAGGATACGTACCCTCACAAAAAAATCCAGTAATCCCGGTCTCTATGCTGCCTCCCCCTGGCCAGCCGTAGCACCTGATGGAGGGAAAAGGAACTCGTTGGAATAACGTGTTCCTTCCATGCCTCCAACCAGGGAAACTCCCCTGGTTGGAGGCATGGAAGGAACACATTATTCCCTTGGTAAATATTAGTAGCTGAATGTTAGGTGAATGAAGCAGCCTGACACGTTTTAAACAGTCAGTGATGTAAAACATCAAGAAGGTAACCAAAAAAGACAAGTTCCCAATAACTTGGCAAGTAGTAGGCTAAGCAGTGACGTGTATAGTAATGGTTGTACAACATCACAAGTAGTAGGCTAAGCAGTGACGTGTATAGTCTAATGGTTGTACAACATCACAAACCTTGAACGAGTTGTGCTGCAGCGTTTGTTGTGCAACGGGTGCATTCTGCAGAGACTCCTAATGATCTGTGGACGTGATGAGACATGATCCATTAGGTGATGTGCTCTTCAGCACAACTGTAACAAACACTCGCAGGGTCTCCAGGTACGTTTTGAACCCATTAACTACTGTCTGGCATCAGACGGACGGACATCTCCCTACTTTGCGCATGTCATTATAGATGCATTTTCAAAAAATAAAGTAAAGAGAAAAAAGCTGACAGATCTACAAGCTGACAATGTGTCGCACCGTGTCTCGTTCCAATGAGCCGTTGTGAGCGTATAGATCTGTTTTTGCACAAGGCTTTCCATATACATACTAGGCAGTGCAATAAATCAGAGTGAATTTTAAATAGGTTAGGTAGTGGATTCCAGCTTAGCTCAGTTAAGCAAACCCCAGCCTGTTACTATGTGGCTATCGTGTCGGTTTTCGGGTTGGGGGGGTGGCGTTGGACTCAAGTCCAGCTCAGCTCAGCAGACCCAGGCTGTTACTATGTGACTCTCGTGTCGGTTTTCCGCATGCCTCCCATTACCGCCTCTCTCTCTCTCTCTCCCCCTCTCTCTCTCGGTGCAACGCGGGCGGTAAGCAAGGAGTTAAACAGTGCACTGCTCTTCCTTGGAGATGGGAGAGGCCATTTGAATGGCTAGCTTCCACAGCCAGCCAACACATTGGTTAAAGCTGAGGGCGGTTCTAGTGCTGTCCCTGTGCTCCGACATGGAGCACTAGAGAGAGGGGATCAGGAGTGCCTGTGTGTGTGCAGCCAGAGTAGTAGCTTTAGTAGTGTGTGTGTGTGTGTGTGTGTGTGTATTTGTGTTGAATTCATGCGTGATTTGAGAGAACATTTGTGTACATAATATAATTGGGCATAATTATGCAGAGGCAATGTGCTCTAGTCTCCAGAGCTGACATACTGTACTGTAGCGGCAGGGGACTTTTTGCGAGGAGGAACATATACGGAATAGCGTGATGGTCTGACTAGCAGCATCTGTGGTTGGTGCAGATTTTTTTGAGTTTCATTGCATCAGTCACTCAGGGCTTGTCTGCACTGGGTCACACGGAGGGAGAACAAACTTTGGTGTATAATCTCTTGTTTCCCCTAGTGTTGTGCACGCACGCACGCACGCTCTCTCTCTCTCTCTTTTTAGGTCAGGCATTTGAGAGGCTTACCTTTGGCAAGTGCACGAGGACCACGGGTCTGTCTGTGTTGTTTTGCTGCTTAAAGGACCAGTCGACCACTAAGTCACATGACGGCCTATGACACTAATGAACCCCACGCACACGTTGCAGTGTGGTGCTCAACTGTAGCTAGGTGACACAGAGGCACAACAACGGCTTAACGTTTTGTTTCACGATTCACACGGTAAAAAAAAAAAAAAAAGTATCACAGAATTTTGGGAGTGGAACACAATGTCCCCAACATGCACGCACGCACGCACCCCCTCACACGCCCTCGCACACCCTGCCATTTAGTGAGCCCCTTCTCTATCTAGATTGGCTGAACGCCTCTCAGTGGCGCGTGCTTGTGTGGAACTGTGGATGATGAATGGATGTTGTTCGTTCTGACGCGCGTGCGATCATGCACGCACGCACGCACGCACGCGTCCTACTAAGGGGTCTGACCTGTGAGCAAACCCCAGTAACCACAGCCCCCTTGTTATCTCTTCTGCTGTGGGCTAATCGTAATCTGGCTCTGTGGGATGAGGAGCTAATCCCACTGGACAGGAGAGTTACTGCCATCATATAATGACGCGCACCTGTCAGTAAACAACACAGGTGGCAATCTGAGAACCCATCGTCAAAACATAAAGGACAAACAGTGCCCTCGTTTTTCCTTGAATTTGATGTGAGTATAGTCTTGAGAGACCACACAAAACAAAGACTCAATGCAACCTGGTTTACAGAACGTCTGTAATCACAAATTAAAGGGCAACTTTTTTTTTCTTCAACAAAGGTTCATATTTTAGGTTGTTATTAGAGAAAGTCAAATATGAGTATTATTATTATTATAATTATTTGCTGCTTTCTTTTGTTTTAGCAATGTATTGGGGGTGGGGGCATTCGAAGTGGCTAAAAGTTTTTTCTTTTATTTTTACTTTTTTACTAAATGTTATGGCGATTTCTTTCTTGTTATTTTGGGACATCAACACCTCCTACTTTGTCCCACTTTTTCCCCAGGAAATTACATCTGGCCACAATAGATCACGAGATCTACTGAATGTGAAGGGGGATTACTAGGGGGATGCCATACTGTGTGTCGTAGGCTCAATATGTCAACTTGTCACCTCCCCCTTCACATTCAGTAGATCCTGTGATCTTTTGTGGCCAGATGCAATTTCCTGGTAGCCTGGCTCCAGCCCTGAATCGCCACCTTAAAAAAAAAATCTGGCGATTCTGGTCTGGTGACGGCGCCGTAGGCACCGATTTCTCGGTTGAAAATCCGATACAGCAGCTGATTGGCCATCAGCCCCGTCACTCAGTCACTAAAACGCGACCGTATCAATCTGGCTATTAAATAGACCTATCATAAATAGTTTATTTAAAGAAGCGGCAGGTTTTGTAAACATTAACATCCGACATATTTCACTGCTTTTGTTTACATGTTAGTAGCGCACGTTGGCTGTGTTTGTTTGGTTAGCAACCGGGTTAGCCTATTAGCCTCATGATTGACAACAACGTCGTCTGCTTTCCTCTATTCTCATTGGTTGGTATGAACCAATCGCTGAAGACTGCCGCTTTGAGAACGCCCATCCCAGAAAACACTCCCGTTGGGAGGGTTTTCAGTCTGAATAATGAGGTGAAACGAAATGATAATTCAGACTGAGTGTCAGGCTAATTTTGGTGGCATAGGAGCGAAATTAATTTAGTCCAGTTGTTTGTGCCGAATCTGGGTTGCACATGGTTTGTTGCGCTCCCTCTGGTGTCGTGGGAGTGGACTTCGTTGACATTAAAGAAGTATTTAGGCAGGTACATGGTTATTTTGGTGGACTATCGAATCTTGTGGACCAGACCCATTTTTGCAAGATGCTGTACTCTGTCGTCAACCCTAAGCCATTCCAGCCTGTCCACTGCAGATGAAAGCTGTGTGTGTGTGTGCGTGCGTGCGTGCGTGCATGTGTGTGTGTGCCACTCTGCGCTAACAAGGGATGATGTCACGCGAGGAGCGCTGCCAAAGACCTATCCCTCACAGGAACACAGTCAGACCCACAGTGTGGATTTAAATTGTATTTTAAACCCTCAGAACGAGATTCAGCTGCGCAGGCCACGACAGGTTGAGCATAGCGGCCCATGATGTCATGTCTAAACAATCGAGACAAGAGGCACTTGCTGCCTGGACCCCCCCCACCCTCGAAAACGAGATGAGACATCTCAAGGGCTTTATCCTTTCTCAATAAAGGTCATATAACACACAAACATGTCGGTCTAAAAGCCAGTGCGTTGATACCTGCCGACCAGCGCTGTCCGGGTACAAAACAAAATTACACTAAATTTGAAGGTACCGATTCTGTTCAGAATGTATCGTCGTTTCCCGTCTTTCCACGAAATAATAGAAAATGCTTGATTTGAAGAACCCGACTCGATAAGCCTCATCATTTTTACAACATCGATTACAACATAACGTCTGCGTTAGCGAGTCAAGGCAGCGACGGGTGATAATGTTTGTGTTAGCGACTAAAACAAACATTAACGTCTCGTCATTGTCAATGTGCGTTCTTTTTTTAAAACAAACATTGAACCTGTATATTAGGAAGGGGCTAAAAAATTATCGAGCTCCATCCATATACTCCTAAACCACTAGGGCAACAATAACTGACTGACAGGGCCCCCCCCCCAAAAAAAAACGCAAATGAAGGTTCAAGTACAGTCGCCTTTTCGTGACGTCGCTTTTCATTTCGGCACAAGTCACAAAAGGCGATAAAAGCGTGCGACCTTGATCCGCGGAGCGTCGACAATAGCACTGACAACAATGGAATCCTGACTGATTGCTTTGTCTTCTGGGTACTTCTCAGGGACGTGCACACACAGACATCAAAGGGGGCTTCAGCCCCTGCCCTTTTACCCGTCTGTAAAACAACTGCCCTTTACCAGACCAACGAATGCAGCATTTACTACATGGTCAAAGAAATGCAAATGCACACATTTTTCCCCATGTCTTCTGAACTTGAACACTACAGTATTTTGTGTTGAACAACAAATGCGTTTAGAAATCCATGTCGTGCACTGACTGACTACATCTCCACTAAGCTGAAGAGTGCTATGGGTTGTTGCGCGCCGGAAATAGCAGATCTACAAGCACTCAACACGTCGTAGCACACGACACATTGAGAGCTTGTAGATCTGCTATTTCCCGCTATTATTCTCCAAAAGTGCCCCTCTTACGAGATTTCAGCCCCTGCCCCCTCTAGCACTCTAGTGCACGTCCATGGTACAATTTAGGCATTTAGCAGACGCTCTTAATCCAGAGCGATTTAGGGCGCTTTCACACCAGGGGACCATGATTAGTTTAAAACGAACCATGGTCCGCTTCCCCCTTTGGTTCGGGTGGTGTGAACGTGCATCCGAACCGTGGTGCGGATCAAAGAAACGGACCATGGTTCGCCAAAAAATGCCCGACTCGGTTCGCTTCCAAACGGACCATGGTGCGGTTCGTTACTGGTGTGAATGCTGTCGGACTTTATAGAGGACCAAGCCGTCGGCTGCAGTTGTGAGGCTGCATTAATAACTACTATTACGAAATAATTACGAAAATCATATCTCGCACCACCGCATGAAAGCGCTTGGGGACACAGAGAGAGGGAGAGAGAGAGAGAGAGAATTGCAGTTTGCGCCTGGAAACATTCCAATTGTTCATGTTTTTATATCACTGTGTTAATAAACGTAAGCATCAACTTACTTGACTCACTGCACCACTCACCATGCATGCATGCTGCACCTGCATCCAATATCAATTATACCAGCCTACAGTCCGTGGCCAGAGGGCAAAGCTTGAATAATATGTTAATTGCAGACCTACAGATAAACTGTGGATATTATTAACCTACTATAAAGACCCAGGACAAATGCCATTGCGCAGGTAGGACACGGTGGACACCAACAAGTAAGCGATTGCGTGGCATGCGTAAAGTTCGTCTGATTGACAGCTACACCAGCGCACGGCATGTGAGAATTCTGCATTTCTTCGCCTATTGTGACATCCCCTAGTAGGCTACCCTGCGACGTGTTCAACTCAACTGTTCATTGCAATGAAACATGACGCCGCTCGTATTGTTTCAGAGCTATGATAAGACATAATGTTTTGTCAAAGGATATACATGCCATGCGCCATACCGTCTCTGTTTATAG
>OOFJ01109323.1:0-17463 GCA_900323375.1 Benthosema glaciale
CACGCGACCGCTATCCCACCTATCGGGCGGCTGTGGCTCAGGAGGTAGAGCAGGTCGTCCAATGATCCATGGGTCGGCGGTTCGAATCCCGGCTCCACCTGTCTACATGTCGAAGTGTCCTTGGGCAAGACACTGAACCCTACATTGCCTCCAGTGGTTGCCACCACTGGTGTGTGAATGTGGGAAGTGAGGACGCTGGCGTCAACTGTTCGCTGCTCCCAATGTATGAATGAATGAACCAACCATTGTAAGCTCTTTGAGTAAGCACGTTGTGCATAGAAAAGCGCTATAAAAATGCAATTCATTATTATTATTATTCATTAGTGTAACTGTAAAGGCACTCCGATCTCTTAGCTTTCTTTTTATGCAGTGATCTGCAGGGATATAATTTAGTCAGAGGATCTTATTGGTGTATCGCCTGACTCCTTTATTGAACAATCCATAGACGAAACCCTGCATATTATAGAGTTTTGATACCCACAACTTGCGTATCGGTTGATATAGAGTACCGATCCGATACCAGTGTGTAGTAATAAAAAATAAGAACGGGGAAAAAAAGGTGGCTCTCAAAGCGCACTGAGTTCCTTGGGGGTGTTCCAAATGTACCCTTACAGGTCTGTAACTCAGTGGAACATTTGTACACTCAGAGTTATGTGGGTCTGTTTGATAACTACTGATCTAGAAATAAATTAATTTTCCATTAGTAATGGTCAAAGTGCAGCTACACATTAAGAGTAAAAATAATGTAAATGGTACAGTAGTGCAACATCAACTGAAGCGTACAAAATTCTAAATAATCGATTACATATCATATTTACATGGTATCGGAATGGCATAGATAGGCTGGCATACTCACTGATACCAGCATTTTGCCCTGTGGTCATACCATTATATTGTACAGCACAAGTTGTTTATTTTGACCCTGGGTGGGGGTAGTGATAAAATGACAGAGAGGATGAAAGGTTTGTATGGATTGGTCAGCTGCCGTATATTCCCTGGGGGGTTATATGGCAACTGATCAATCACCGCTAACTAAAAAGCCCCATCTTCCCTAGAGGTTGCATGACAGCACAGCTAACTTGTCACAATGTCGCAGCATGCTGAACGGGGGAGTTATCCGGGCAGGAAGGGAAATTATTGGTAAACCATTTATATATTGTTTTTGTTATGTAAACACAGGGCAGAGTTACATACTCTATGACATTAATAAAATGTAGAATAATGATTGTTATTGATGATGATAATAATACTACCAGTAGTAATCATTATAATGTTCATAACAATTCACATAACTATAACATAATTTCTACAGCACTTGTTTACAACAAGAACACAAAGCGGATCTTGGGTGTGGCTGGTGGCCAAAAAAAGGCTGTCTAGATGTCAGGGGTCTGTTCGTATGTCAAGGAGGGATTATTTTAAATGTCAACGATCATGGCCATGTTTCCCTTTTCACATCAACAAAATCTAATCTATAGGCACCAAATTATACCAATACTTTGCGTTGGTATAGGCAGTTATTAGTTTCTGATGACACAATCAGAGACGTGTGTGTGTGTGTGTGTGTGTACGTGTGTGTGTGTACGTGTACGTACACACTGCTGTGCCTTTGAGGATCCCAACCCCACCAGTGACTTCACTTGAGTTTTGTTTTTTCCTGCTTGTGTGTGTGTTACAAAAGAAAGCTTGCTCAGGGTGGGACGATGTCAGGTCACTGTTATATTATATAAGTGTCTTGAGACATCTTGTCTGTGTGTGTCTGTCTCAGGTGTTTGCTGTGGACTGGAGTCCTGATGGGCAGAGAGTTGCCAGTGGAGGGAAAGACAAGTGTCTAAGAATGTGAGTCTCCTGGCTTGTCTCTGCTACAGAATCTGGCAGTACATTTAATTAAATGGTTTGATGTATAACATTTCATGAAATTGAATAAGTGTCTTGATTTACCCATGTATTAGTTACTGGATGATGTTTGACAGTTCTTTTATTTGAATTGCTTGTACATTGAGCAAATATTTGTGTCTGCACATGTATTATTAATTTATTTTACATTTAAATAATTCTGTATTTGCCTGTCACACTGAATCTGTGTTGTGTACTTTCCAGATGGAGGAGGTAGCCACACTTGCTATCTCATCGTGGCTGAGCGAGTGATTGACCATCCAATCACAAGCATTTCCTTCAACCCCCTGCTGTCTTCTTCTATAAAGGAAGCTAGAGGAGGCAAGGATAACCCTTATGCTGCATTACGGCTTTATTGCTCAGTTCCCCCACAATGAGGGCATTTTGTAAGGTGACTTTTGTCATGGGAATGACTGAGCATAGATGCAAATGGCTGCTCCAGGTTTCCAACTTTCCATAGACCAAGACCTGATGGGATGGGAGTAATGCCAAACTTTTTGCTCTAAAGGGGTTGAGCTGAACAGGAATGTTAAGAGTAGGTTTTTGCATTCATAGCAATGCAAATGTTAAAACACAACAAGCTTGATAGTGAGCATCTATTTAATAAGATTAACATCAGCCTGAGTGGATTAAGACTTGCAGTGACGTCACTCAACCACTCACACCACCCTAGTCATTGCTATTTACTATATTGACTGGCACTTGGCTTATGTGAAGACAACAAGGAAAGGGTGAAATTGATGGAAGTTAAAAGAGAATAAAATAAAATTCTAGCTGATGATGAGTGGCAAACTAACCTTCACTTTTCCATGCACTACCTCCCCTTTAATCAATTCCAACTTGGTGTCAGTGTTTTGGACATGTAGGCGAAAATATCAGATCTACAAGTTGCTCACAATGCATTGCGACATGTATTTGTCGCAATGCCATTGGTAGATCGGCTGTTTTTACTATTCGTCACGCGACGAAGTATATAGGGCTTAAGTGTTTAAGCCTTACCAGGTGTGCTCCTGAATGTAGGTGACAGGAAGGACTAGGCCAGACAACAGGTGGAGAGGTTAAGTACATGGTCGGTGATGCTGATGACAAACCCCCTCTAATCTGTTCTGTTCACCCGGTCAAGCCACAGCCTTTTCTAGAGAGGACATTTGTATGTTACCCACACACTGTCAATGTATTCTTTGTAATATGGCGGTGGTTCAAAATTTATTTTTATTTACACCATCGTACAAAAAGTATAAATTATGTTCAGCTTTGTTCCTGATGGAACAAAACTAAAAAAGGGGTGGGAGACTAGATCTTCCCGCCATCGAGATTCAATAAAGTTTTATGGTAAATTCCCACCTTTTTGTTTTCAGCATGCTTCTACCAACTTTTGTTATTCACATTTAATGTCACATTGGTTGTGAAATTATATAATAGTGGTTTACTTGTCCACCACACCACTGTGCACCTCATACTTCTGGGTCCTGGTTCGATTATCTCAGGCTTAGTCACATAAAACGGGTACCCTTTGTATATATTCTTTTATGGATGTGACCAGATTAACTCCCACCCCCCTTTTGCACAAGCCTGACATTTGGCAATAACTATACACATACACACGTGCCTGCAGCCTTGCTGAACAGGTGGTGGGTCTAGGATTTAACAGCACATGGAGGCATTAAGAACAACACAGGCACAGATTTGGCTTGCTAATCACATGTTTATTAGGCCAATGAAAACGGATTATGGCTACATAAAAATTGGTTTGACTCGTAAAGTGTGGTTTTGTTTTAAACATGCCAGCAAACGTTTCTTTTTACATTTTCTATTGAAACATGGATGCACGTGATTGTAGACTTTGTGGATAATACCAGCAAAAACGCCTGCTCATGGCATGACCATGTAGACATGCAGTCAACCCATTTATAAAAGCAACGCATACATACATGTACATTCAAACAAATATAAAAACAACTTTAATATAACTTATGCATAAGAGACAACATTGTGGATAAATAAATGTTTACAACTTGAAGGATGGTAGATTTGAAATGATGGGTGTTTGGCATAGAGAAGTTAAGGACTCTTGTTCAAGGCTGTGTGGTGTACTAGGCTGACCCAACACCAACAGAAATACGAATAGCCTTTCAGATAGTTATTACGCTATTGAGCCTTATTTATACTCCATTGCAAAAAACTTTTTTTGGCAAGTGACACCATTGTGCGATGTACAATGAAGAATTTGCCTATATAGTTCTGGCGTACAGTGTAACTGAGCTTGTAGATCTGCTATTTACGCTATGTTTAAGGTAGAAAATGCCTTTTTACAAATCAAACCCTGCAATGATTGACCATGCTGAAGAAGAGATGGTTGTCTTAATGTATTCACCAGTTAGCCTCAACAGTAGTTTTGATTCACTTGAGAACAGCAGGTTAGCCAAAAAGCTACACTTTTTTTTAGACCTATGCACGTTTTAAATTTGCATCTCGAAACTCTCAAATTGACTACATTTGCAGGCCTGCACAGTAATTAGGTATCCAAGTTGCCATATCAGCTATCCCTTCAAATACCACGGGTGTGGCAACACTGCTGCGGTCTATAAATTCTTATGACATGCTTCAGAAGGTCTTGGAATTTGGATTTGCTTTGATATTGCACATCAGCAAACTGAAGGACCAGGCTTCCTTCAGCAATGATAATTATTCAGAGTAGGTGGTAACATGTTAACAAACATAAATAACAAAATGGAATTCAGATGTATCCATTCATATGCCAGAGAGGTCTGCATGATTTTCATTAGAACCCAACACTAGTGGCTTCTACTGCCTGTGGTGAAAGTGAAAACTGGTAGGGTGTTGGGTTAAATTGAAAATGTGAATGCACTAAGACCTTCAGGTGCATTATTGAATACTACTAGTGATGCTACATGGTGAGCTGCATATGGTTACATACATGCAGCCATATTCTGTTCAACAGTCACAAAACACACGAACAGCATTTCTATAGTCCACCACAAAGACTGTATAGTGTCAGTGACAGAAACATAAGCAATAACAACACTAATATGCATTTCAGTGCTGTTACAGCTGGGTTTTGAAAGTCACAATTCCAGTCCTGCATTGTGCTTGTTTTTGGTTGAGTCTGCTAACATTTCTGTCACTAGTTTAGAAGAGTAAGTGCTTGGTGAATCAAAAGACACATGTACGGCTTCATCAAAGTATAAATAAGTGTTCATCCCTTACAGCCATGTACAGTAACAATGGTCTTAGCTAGCAAAAGTTGTAACATACTGTCTTCCCTTCTTGTGTTAACAGTTTCTAGTGATATCCCGACACATCGGCTTAAATCTTGTAATGTTAAAGGATTACTTGTGTTATAGACACTATGATATAACCTAATTACACAGATGCCACACCCATCAAGTGAACACATTAACTGATCAAGCATAAATTAACAAATATTGGATTATTGGTAATCCAAATTCAGTCCCAATTTACCAATAGGAAACAAGTTATGGGCTAACAGGGAATGCTTGTTTGTTGGGGGGTGCTTGTTCTGGGGTCTGTTTCACACATGGCCAGAAAATGAGCCAAATGTGTCTTAAAGATGAATGTATACTTATAAGTGGCATTGTTTAAAAAGCTGTGGAATTATATATTAGCCAGAAGGGCTGTGTCCAAAATTACACACTACCCCCGTCCCCCATATAGTGAGTTTTCCATTTTGTAGTGCTGCCCAGATGTATAGTGAGACCTCTTTCCTATACTCCCTATACTGTAGTGAGTTTGCCATTTTGTAGTGCTGCCCAAATGTACAGTGACTTATTTCCTATACTCCCTAGTGAGTTTGTATAATGAGACGTATATCTCATATACAGGTAGTGTAAAGCACAGTGTACTGTGAAAGTAGGTATATCTTATAGAGTGGAATCACACAATGTAGTGAAAAGTAGGGTACAACTAATGATGGTCACTAATCAAATTCTACCTACGTACGTACTATGTTGATCTAGCATGTTATAATTGTGTGACAGTAATAACATATTTAACGGTGACCTGAGTAGTGTCCGAAAGTGTGATTTATTTAACTTTACCAATGAGCTCACTATAGAATCCTAGTCTACATAGAGCTCTCCCTTGTAGCGAGTAAGAATTATTTCAGACACAGTCAACAGTGAAAGGTAGTTTTGTCTCATAAACAAATGCAAAATTGACTACTGAACTCTAATTATTTTGTACGGTAATGTGTCCCCGGTAAGGGTGGTGTCATGCGATTTATCGAGTAATAAATAATATTAACGTTACCCTTTTGTTTCCTGTTGGTATGCAAAAGTGGGTTGTCAATGTTCTGACAGGGACACACGGATCATTTTACAACCGCAACATTGTGCTGCTTCAACATATTGGGTTGTGACTTTGCTCGAGGCACAAATTCTGGTCCCAGTGCGAAAGCAGCTGGAGAAGCCACAGCTTTAATATGTCGGAAAGGAAGAAATAAGGTCAAGGTAAATAACAGGGTCAAGCTGAATAGAGGTTTGAACATGTCATAGCCATGTGGAAATCTATGGGACAGTAGTGGAACTGGTCAGAAACTTGTGAACGTGTGTTTTCTCTCCCAACTTGCACTCTCTGGTTAGTTGGTCTTCCACGCGTTGTTCAGTAGCTTGACAACCTCCTCATAGATTACAAAGACGATGGCCACGTCCAAACACACCCGACCCAGTCTGGGAACTGTACCTTTGTAGAACCTACAAACATGACAAGACGACGTGACATTTCTTTGCTTGTGTATTTGTTATAGCCATCATCATTTTTGATGCAGTAACATACTGTACTAGATATGATAATAGTGTTGGTGTTTGGATAAGGGGTTACTTACGCCTGCGGTCCCTCGTGCTTTAAAATCTGGAAGGCACAGTCCACTGTGTGTTTGTAGCGGTGGGCCTCCAACCCCTATGAAATACAGAGTTATAATAAATGATGGTGACTGTGTATACGAGTGTCTGTGTGGTTGTTGTGAGTGTGTCTAAAGCCTCACCTGCATTCTGGTCTTTACTACATCTAATGGAGTATTTCCAAAAACACTGGCAGCTCCTGCCGTTGCTCCGAACATCGCTGTGACAATTGGGTGCATCTCTTTCCTAGGGTCGTCACCTTGGAAGACCATATCATGAGGTTGAACATTTAGATCAAAGCAAAATGAAGATACACTGTGACAAGAAATTCCACAGACAACATACTCCTTTTTTGGAGTTATAAATGATGCCAACAGTACAACCTGTTGGCCCTCTTACCTTTGTACCAATTACGGAGAGTGTTCATCACATAAAACCGGATGGCCTGATTTGTTCCTTGCTTTAGCACAGTTGCAGTAAGACCCTGGTAAGTCCCGCGCACGCCTAAAAATAAATACATGAAACACGCAGTATAACAATGGACAGATGCAAGTGTTTACAGTAGGTACATGTGTACATACAAATATAGTCCAGTAGTTTGTGAAGAAACAATTATTCACATTTTAGTTGCTATAAATTCCAACATCAGAGTAAAGCTTAAATTCCTACATGAGCAATTATTATAAGCATCTTCTAATGCTATTCACATTTAAATTTGCATTGAGCCTATTCCATTTCCTTCCTAATGTGGTCAACACTTGATAGGATGTTCACATAGGGTTTCATGTCTCCTGGCAAGGCAACAATAAACTGCTGATACGATACGGTCTATAACATAATGAAATGAGAGCCGGGCCACATCACACCGAGTCAGTGTCTCCATCTCACCTTGTTCTCTGATGATCTCACTGACTCCATGGAAGAAACCTCTATAACGCGGCCGAAGAGAACGCTGATCGTGGATCAACTTCACCTAATGGTATGAGAATAAAGTCAAAGCAGAGGGGTTTTTCATTCTACAGACAAGGTATAGCCAGCACAGGTTTTACAATGTTATGATTTACAGCTGGAGCAACTAACAATAATATTATTTTCAGCAATCTATGCTGTGAATTAAAGTACAAAATTATGCTCATCATACTGAATTGTCTGTGAATGAATGTGAAAATGTGTTTACCCAGGTCAATAATTTAATATTCTATTTTATAATATGGAACAAACAAAGACAAACGTTCACATTTTGGCGAATTTGTAAACACATTAGAAATGAACAATGATACATGAACCTTCAAACCTTCAATACATTTTCTTTTGATCGTCCAACCGATTATTCAATTCATAATTTCACCTGTAGTCACATTCAACCACAGCAGGGCTGGGTGAATAAGACTCCAATAAGGTGCTAGAAAGTCTCTCACGTTCAGCCGTACTCAGTGTGGTTGAATGTGACGTAGTGACCTTAATCCACCCAGTAGTCATTGGTCCCACAGAGACAGGGTTCCTTAAAAAGGGGGTTGCAAATGGACCCTTACAGCTCTGTAACTCTTAAGTGTATACTCTTAGAGTTATGGGGGTCCTTGAAATAAAACAAAGTTGAAAAGCACTGACCTACAGTAGTACATATCCCTTGATAACCTATAGTGTTCACTGTCCTAAACCAACCTTTAGTGTCTCCATTGGACAGACTACGATGATGGCCTCAGCTATCCCCGCTCCTAAACCACACAGGAGACTCCGCGTGTTGTCTAGGCGGCCGTTGGCATCCCGCATAGGGTTACTGAGGATCTCAAATGTCCCAAATCTGGAGAGGAAGAGCAGGTGTGTGTGTGTGTGTGTGTGTGTGTGTAAGAAGAGCAAGAAAGACGATATAGTAGATGCTGATATACAGTAATAACTACAATTAAAATCTGGTCTATAGAATAGATTTAAAAAAAAATCAATGACTGTTTAGTACATTGTTTAACTTTGTGTGTGCAGCAAAAAAAATAAGATATAGAAAATAAAGGATCTGAGGCTCTGAGCGGATGATTTACAACGCTGACTGCATCCATCCATCTTCATCTGTTAACCCAGAGTTGGGTTGCAGAGTGTTGACTACAGTAACACCCAAATCCATTGCTAATGATCTACTACACAGTATTATACAGTATCTAGCACAGTTTACAATGGGCCTGTGTTAGGGAAGGTTGGCCAGCCTCTCAACCCACAAGTTCAGCTTGGAATGAGATGCAATAATATATAAACTCATGCCATACTGTATGGTATAACAAAACATTATTTACATATTATGTCTACAGTGTGGATCTACAGCAAATTGTCTGCACATCTGTATTGACTTTTATCCAAAGTTCTTACAATGTGCATTCATTTCACCATTTCACACACGGACGGTGGAGGCAACCATACAAGCCACCAACCTGCTCTTAGCTTGGGTACAGAGACTTGCTCAAGTGCACAAAGCCAGGAGGAGCTGAGGATCAAACCAGGAACCTTCCAGTTCCAAAATGGTCCGAGCTCCTGAGCCGCGCACGCGCACACACACACACACACACACACACAACAGAAGGGTTGGAATAAGTGGAGCAGGGGGTGGTATGGGGTTGTGAGGAGGGGTTGGAACAAGGCCTCAAAGCATGGGATTAGAGTTAATGTGCCCTCCCTGGGTTATAATCTCTTCAGAGGGGGACTTTGTTTGAGGGGCTTGAGGGCAGTAAGATAAGTATCTATTACAGAAACTCCCCTCTTATCCCCGTAACACCCCCCTTCAAATATGAAGCACAAAAACACTTGCCTCTGTTCCCCCCTCTGTGTCTTCTGATATCTAAGAGCCAAAAGCAAGTGCTGCCCTATTCAGCTAATCAGGAATTAAGGTCTAAAGGCTGCATTGAGAGTTAGCAGGGCCCATATTTACTCCATCTGTAGCCCACAAAGTCAGGTGGTGGATGCGGGATCAAAGGCAGCTTAACAACCAGGGAGATATATTGCTCTGAGAAAGAAAGAAAAAAACCTGGAAAGTAGATCTAATATTGTTTAGTTATCCCAGGGTGAAATTAAAACACGTCTATAATAAGATAATAATCTTAACTTCATGACATACATCTAATAATATGTGCTGTGTGTATTGATAACGTCAGTATAGCGGAAGACGTAGAATATAATCAAGTTTGATACAAAAAATACTTTAATATCAAAATATTTAACATATAAAATGACAAAAAAATATATATAAATACTGTGCAAAACAAGCAGTCAAAAAGGAAGGTCCATTCTTAGCTTGCACAAACACACAATGTGTACAAGAACTTCAAGAACTTGTATAGGCCTACATACTCAAATTACAACTAAAGATCCTCCGTAACTGTTTTCATTACTAATGCAACAAACGTAACAAGAAATACTGACATTGAGTCTGAGAATAATTCAAAATCCCTAAAGTAATTCTTCAGACAACAGAATCGCAACATAATCACATTTCAACAACTTCTACCACATTAACCCTGGTGTCCCTCATTTAAAAAGAATAAAAAATCTAAACATTCTCTTTTTTACATTTCAAAACAAATATAGCAGATCAACAAGCTCACAACACATCATGTTGTGAGCTTGTAGATTGGCTATTTTGACTATTCATCATACAACAAAGTATACAGGGCTTAAGTGGTTAACAAAACACTGGAATTAACTCTGGAATGTGTCATTGACTCATAATACATTTGCTTATGCGAAAGACAATTCTACCTTGCTGTCACCTTGTTCTCCAAGCTCGCGTGTGCTTGCAGAAGAACTGAATGACCCCGTCACCATGGCCCTACTAGAGGACAGCTTTTAGGAGAACAACAGAGGACTACTAATAAATTACAACACTTATTTATGAGCTGCTCTTCACATGCTTCCTTCTCGGGTGTCTTCAATAAACCAAAAACATGGAGAACCTGTGCAGTCCCCTGAGCTCATATGAACATGGAGAACCTGTGCAGTCGCCTGAGCTCATATGAAAATGTCGGGCAAAGAGCTCCAAGTGTAATATTCTATTACACTTTCATTGAATGGCTTCATGAAATTTAAAGCAGCAATTGAGCAATTCTATAAAAAAAAAAAGCATGCACAGCTACTGTATAAACTGGCATCCAGCAAGTCTCCTACTGGTCATCAAATTATTGGCTTAGGAATGCACCAAAAAAAGAAAAGATCTCCATGAATTCTAGGCTTCATGGGGTGTGTGTAATTGATAGAGTATAAGTCATTTTTGGCCTGGGCCGGCAGAACGGTCCAGGCACCTAGGCTGGAAATCCGTGTTCGAGTCCCAATCACAACGACCTTTTCCGCGTGTCCTACCCCCATCTCTCTCCCCCTTCCCTGTCAAACTACTGTAATCTATCAACAAAGGCAAAAGCCCCCCCAAAAATATAAGAAAAATAAGATAAAATAAAAACAATAAATAATTCTTAGTTTGAACAACTCCTTTAAGAAATAAGACACGACAGGGAGTGCTTTATCGTTATTGGCATAGGCACGATGCAAATCGTTCTGTTGCTTTCAGCAATCTGAAGTAGTTCCCCATTCGTTTACCGTTGCCAAAGGCAACACGGAGTGAAACTTATGATTCCTGCACATTCCTTTATTATGGTTATTGCCACAGGTCTGAATGCCTGTTGACCAATTACAATTCAAGGTTGGAGCTAGCTGTAGTTATTAAGCAGTATTTATTAATTGTGTGTATGTGTTGTGTTTATAATATATAATTAGGCGTGAATGCATGTATTTGCGTGTTTTTTTGTCAGTGAGCAAGAGAAGAAGTACATTGATTGAATTGTCTGTTATTGTCTCTAGTTTGGGTTTGTTAACGGGAGAACTTCCTGGGTCTGAATGCAGGGACCGTGAGCTGCTGTGGTGCTGACCTCTCCTCTTCTATTGAAGCCAGCTCTTCCGCAGAGCCCCACTTCTTCTTGGACTGGAACAACGAGGTCAGCTTCCTGTTCCTGCTCCGTTCCCTGGCCTGCTGGGTCACTTGGTATTCTGTAATGAAATGAGCCAGTGAAAATACATTAAAAGCATTGCTTGTGTGTTATCAGATAGTGTATTTTAGTCATTGCTGTCTGCATGTGATTGATTTGAACACTAAATTGTAGAGGGATGTGTGAATGACCATCATTCACACATCCCTCTACAATTTAGTGTTCAAATCAATCGATAGTTACATGTCTCACTCTTAGAGCTGCACAGTCTTCGTACCTTCGCGTTTTCAATTTCGAAATCATTATCATTTTGGCATCAAAAATAATAAAAATAAGGTGAACTCACGCATCTCACTGTCTTCCTCGGGTCCCCCTGAGTCCCTGATGTTTAGATACTGGCAGGCAAGATGGCCACTGTAGTCCCTCAGTTTTTCATTAGCACCTGAGATAGAAAAACAACTCTGATGAATCACATGGACAGGGGAGGTACGGTAGTGTCTGAGATACTTGAGACACCTTATACGCTGTAGCCTTAGGTTAATACTCCACAATCGTGAATTCAAGGTTAGCAGGCTATCCACCCACACAATTTGTGGGTTTAGTCAAGAATCAGGAGAGGTTTGTTCATCTCTCACTCACACAGGTACAAGCAGTGAAATGTTGAATTTTTATTCATTGATTTACCATATGTTCGTAGAAGGTCAAGAATATGATGATGCCCATGCAGTGCTGCAATGTGTAAAGGTGTGTATCCCTGTAGGGCAAAAGAAAATGTAAAATCAATGGCTATAAAAAACACATATGCCTAATGTTCTTTATGAATATTAAAGTGTTTTTTGTATTGTTGTTTAGTATTGTTTTACAAGGATGAATTTTAAGGGTAGTGGTGTGGTATGCGCTGGCACGCATCCCCTCTAACACTATTTATACTTAAAGCATATCCAATGTGTTTGAACATCACCTTTGACATTTTACCATGTATAGCGTGTTGAGGAACAACTATGGAAAACGTCTGAAAAAAGGTTAATACCTACCCCCTAGAGTTTCCCATGCGCAAGCACAAGCCCAATGAAAACACCAGGGGAAGAAAAAATACAAATTAGCAAAGGTTATGGCAACACAAGATAATGATAAAAACATAATTGGTTGGTAATTCACTGAAAATTGCCCAGCTCTAGAGTTTGGCACGCTTGTACATACAGACACCGTTTTGGGGAAACAATTAACATGACATGACATGATTTATTAGCAGTGTGCTCCTGCACTGTTGTAACACGTGCTGCTGTAATACATTTGCACAGCTGGCTTGCCACGGAGATTGTTTAGGAATGTTACATCATCAAGGGGGCACAACAGAATAAAAAAAGAATATGTGCCCTCACACCAGCAGGCCAAGTGGCCTTGTTCCGTTGGTTATTTCCAAGTCATTAAAATGAAACCACCTGCACAGCCCAACACTTCCTACCTGTACACTACACATCTTGATACAAGAGCAGGTACTCACATGCTGCAAGGAAAGAGTAAACACGCATTAAACATATTTAATACATAAATCAATCATTGTTTTTATGTAACTTACAGACAATATATTCTGCTAAGTCAGAGTGTTGAGAGACAGTGTGAATGTAAGTTATTATGCTATTTGGGACATACTCACTGATTTTGTGTTGACATCAGCTCCTGCATTGGCCATCAGGGTGGCCATGTCCTCTTTGCCATGTTTTGCTGCCCAGTGCAAAGCTGTCTGTGAACAATAAAGAGATGCACGAGTCATTCACATGTACGTAGCTACGTACCTATACCTATGATATATGTCATATAGTGACAGCACAGCAGAGCAGATAGGCTATAATGATTTTATTCTATACCACGTAAAGCAATAATATTCCGTCCAATATCAATATGACAATCTGCTCTGTACTATTGTCATGTCATGATAATTGCTATAGTGTCATTATGGTGCTAACAAGTCACCCAGGCTAAGCAGGGAAACTTGACGGCTTCGTATTGGCTGTGCGAGGGCAGAGGGCCAGCTGTGCACAGAAGGGAGCGGGGCGATGGAGAGAGAGATGGAGGGAAGGAGGGATGGTTTCCTGCCATCTAACGGAGCCTAATTACAAAACAACACTGCACTGTGCCCACAGTTGGGGGGCCCAGCAGCCTGTCACGGGGGTGGAAGATTGATGATGTTGGTCTGACCCACAGAGGGTAGCCCAACCCAGGCATCACCACACTACTGTCAGCAGCACCCGTCAAAAGGGAATAGGGCCCCCGCTACCTAGAGCCTGGAGATACACATGACTACATGCACGCAAACACATGCATGGATACCCACACACGAGACATGTGCACGGCAATAACGCACACGCTCAAACAACGTTCACATGACACCAATTCTTATAGAGACACGCACACGCGCATGCATACAGTACGTGCATGCACAAACATGCTATACCATGCGTACCTAGAACACAGTCGCACATACACCGGATCCACCTGTCTGGGTATTTAGTAGTGTTGCTGTGATCGACTGCGTTGCCCTTGTCAGGCTGTTTGTGCAGGGTAATTACATGCCATCATTAAAGTGAAAACACGAGAGCTGCAGATGCCTCAGCCTAGGAGTAGCCACAACTGGTGCTCCTACCTTTAAGTGTGTATGTCATCCCAATCAACCCCCTTAATAGAAGCTATCTGGACATGTCAAGGACATGTTGGACATGTTGGAATCCCTGTAGTCTGTTATTAACAAGCGTATGTCTGATTTTAACCACAATAGAACCACGGCATCCTTATTTTGCCAATGTCATTACAGAGAAAGATATTTCACTTCTTTTTTTATAGCAAACATTGCAGTTCTACAAGCCCCGAACAACTCGCATATTAGTAGTATGACTCAGTTTAATGAGCCTATATAGATTTTTTATGTTACTTTCTTAGCTTATGTATGATTCACATTAACTACTTTGTATGTTTATTGTCATGCTTTTTTCTTTTGGTCATGCTTAATGTAAGTCGCTCTGGATTAAGAGCGTCTGCTAAATGCCTAAATTGTAAATTGTATGACAAAGAATACAAATGAGAGTATGTACTGTACTGTACTGTACTGTACTGTACTGTACTGTACTGTACTGTACTGTACTGTACTGTACTGTACTGTACTGTACTGTACTGTACTGTACTGTACTGGACTGGGCTGGAGCTGACAGGACTCTCTGGTTACATATGGACACCAGTTCTTTAAGCACAAATTCCCCAAAGACAACTTAACATTTGGGGTTCCGAGCCATAACCTCACTATGGAATGAATCCACAATCTCTCTTTCTATGGCAAAAACGTAACCACCTAAGCCCTACTTATCGTACGACAAATAGCAAAAAGAAATGTCTCTTTGCGACATGTTGTGAGATTATAGAATGGCTATTTTAGCTATTTATCAATTCTATACATTTGAAAACATGAAAAAATTGTTACAAATTTGCCCAAAATTGGGACAACCATGGACAATGTGGTTAAATCACAACGCAATGAGCTCGTCGAGCGGTTGATGTCAGAAGAACACATGTATATTGTGCACATTGAAGGGGAATATTAGAAGAGGCATATACACCTCCCTTTGTTTGGAGGCTTGCCTGACAGACAGATTGTGATAGATCTTGCCTCCGTGTCTTTTGTCCGTCCGCCTGTCACATCCTGAAGACAGATGGGCCAACGGGCCACTTGACAGGCGGCTCGCCCGGCCCCCTGGTGGGCACGGCTGATGGACGAGGGCTGAACAGGATGTGGTGTGTGTCCTTCCTGTCCCAGCCTACCGGGGTGGGCCCAAACCCACCACACTCCCACCCCCCACTTATCGGTTCACTCTGGGACCACTAGGGTTTCCCACTGAAGGAAGCGGTGTCTAAAAGGGCCGGGCGACAAGTCGACGGGAGAAACAATGACCAGTGAGACCAAAGCCTTCCTGGATGTGGAGAGAGACAGAGAGGAGTGATGGGAGAGAGAGAGACAGAGAGGAGTGAGACAGAGAGGAGTGAGACAGAGAGGAGTGATGGGAGAATGATGCACTTACAAACTGTCCAGGGCAGAAAGAGGAAGTCCATCACGGCAGGAACGGCCAGCCCAGTGTCCCGAGAAGAACGAGAAAGAGACAAGTGTGAGACAAGGAGTGATCAGCACACTCATTTATTGGATATATGGGTGTTATGTTTCTTAGATTGTGTGTGCGTGCGTGTGTGTGTGTGTGCGTGTGTGCGTGCGTGTGTGTGTGCGTGTGTGTGTGTGTGCACATTTGCTTCCACATTTTTGCATATCAGATCTAAAAGCTTCGAGTCTCAACCAGAATGTCCAGAGTGTCCTTCTAGCTCCAGGTGCAAGAAAGTGTTTCCCTTCATTCGTCAAATATTTGCTTTGGTACTTAGCATTGTGCACACTGGGTGTCATTTTAACAGGATACTGACTCATGTGGGTCAATTGCATCACTGATGATGCAAACTGTCTTTAAGAATACATTTTAACTACCTCACCAACTCCTCTGACGTGGCACTCTACAACAAGCTCACAACACGTCGCAGCGCGACATGTTGTGAGCTTGTAGAGCGCCGGTTTTCGGTGCACGTCACGATGCGCAACCAAGTATAACTCAGGCTTTAAAGGGAACATCAAAGCTGCCAGAGGGGGACTCAGCACCTTCCCGGGGACATGACCAACATTGTTCTACAATTAATCCCAGCCTGCTCTATTACTTTCAGATTATCTTTAAGTGGGTGAAGTCTTTGTGGCGCAGTAAGGCTCTCTTCTTTAATCCCTTCAATGGTGGCCATGCTATCTTGTCCGGGTGGGGACGGCAGAGGCTTAAGGGGGCTACTCTTAGAAGGTGGTCTGCCACGGCCACAGGACGGTGTGAGAAACCCCCTGACACAGGGGAGGGACAGCAAACATGAGCTCAAATCTCTTAAGCGCACATGGGACACAAATGAAAGGATTTGGGTTGTCAGGGGGCCACAGGAGCTAAAAAGCTATCTTTCATAATCCTTTTGATAGTAGTGGACCTTTGAAATGCCTGATCTGGGTGCTTTTTATTTTTGTTTTTTTATACAGGGTTCCCAGAGCATAATAAAGGTGAAAATGTTCAATTGAAATTAGCGTGTGAAACGTATACAACGTACGGACACCTGGGATAGATTTTTGTAAAACATTAATCGTTTAGTTATCACTCATAAAATCCATATTGCATTGCAGTGTGGTCAACTTGCAGGACTAGTAACGGTAGGTAGGTAATTGAAAATGTACAGTTATCTTCTAGCTTTGATTGTTCAACAGAGCATCAATTGGACTAAAGAGAGCCATAGCAGTATTATGTATCTTCAGAATAATTACGCTATATCAATAAACTTACCCCCTGAGTAGGATCGCCATCATCAGAGTCAAGATGCCATGATGCATTAAAAAGAGCAAAGGAAAATAGACTGCATTCAGAAAACATTACATAAAAACAGGAACAATGTTGTATCCATTGTTAGAGATGCAATACTCACTGAGGTGAAGTCCTGGTTTGGTCCAACATGAAAGGGAACAAACCATATATACAAGCATATATTAGCTTTACGAATATCGAATGGAAAATTGAGGACAGATATATTGATTTAATTGCAATATTACAGGTACACACTGCTGTTTTTTCCCTCTACACCAAATCTCTGAAGACACGATTTATAATAACCTCTATTATTATTAT